>PVKB01003939.1:0-168629 GCA_004027205.1 Ctenodactylus gundi | reverse complement strand
AAGGAAGCATCTGCCCGGACAGCTAAGGACCCGACCCTGAGGTACTTCCGAGCTACCCTGTGGAGGTACTTCCGGGGCGTCCGTCTTTACCTGCAAGAGAAGAAATACAGTGACTGTGCCTGGGAAGTTGTCAGGATGGAAATCATGAGAGCCTTCTCGTCCTCAGCCAAGTTGCAAGAAAGGTTAAGGAGCAAGGATGAAATCTCATTTATTAACTGACTGTGTTACAGTTGTACATTTGTCTCTAGTGATTCCAAAAGGCTTTGGTCAGAATTTACCAGCTGATGTTATTTATTTATTTATTTATTTATCCATTTGTACTTTATTTATTTTTACACCTCATATTTATATTTTTACTTTTATATAGCAGACTTTTTTATGCTGTATTAAAATTTTAAAAGTTCACTGTTCCATTTTATGAAGCATTATATTTTGTTATTTATTATATTCTTATGAAACAAAACTTTCTGTGCTTATTTTTCCCCATAACCAATAATATAAATGTCAGTTTTCAAAACCAAATTTGAGAATGAATGGCACTATTTACTTCTGTGTTTCTTTCATCTATTCACATCACTTTATACATTATGTATTGTAAAATAAGTATACATACGGAGAGTATGGAACGCCTGTCAAAAATATCAGTGAATAAAGCAAATCTAGGTGTTCCTTGTTGGAATTTTAGTCTTATAGAGAAGGAAACAAGAAAAGTCTGTAATAAGGTCACTTACAGGAGATATTACAAAAAGAAATAAGAGGTTTTAGATATAAACGACACAGGGAAGGAAAGCAGTACCAGTCTTTTTTCCCCCTGAAGTGTCTGAGAACCAAAAAAGCACAGACATCTTACGTCAGTTGGGAGGATGGATCAGATGAGGAACAAGTCACATGAGTAGAGATGTCAGTTCACAATTTTTCATCACCTGTCCCAGGGGATAGGAATGAATGCACGTACTTACAAACAGAGGAGCAATGAGACTAGAAGCTACATACTGTCTGCAGGTCTTCAGTGTTCAAGGGTAGGTCAGAGAAAGGAAGCCTGCAAAGGGCACTGGGGCAGGAGGGCCAGTGCAGATGAAGGAGAAGTGCAAGTGAAGGGAAGGTGGTGGTACCTCCAGAGCAGTGTGAAGGGAGTGGGGCCAGGGGACCACAACCACGATCGCACTGGTGATTTCAGCAGAATTTGGTTCGGTGGAATCTATGAAGTGAAGCCATCTGAGAGTAGGCTGAAGAAGAAACATAAAAAGGGAAAAGTTAGAAAACTGAATTAAAAATTTTTTTGAGACAGGGTCTCACTCTAATCCAGGCTGGTCCTGAACTCCCTATGCAGCCCAGGCAGGCCATGGACTCACAGAAATCTTCCTACCTCAGTCTCCAATGCTGGGATTACAGGCATGCACCACCATGCCTGGCTTCTGTGATGCTGGGGAATTGAATTTAGGGCCTTGCATTCCTCCAGCCCGAGTTACAAGTTCCTTAGGCAACTTGCTTGCTGGGTTGAATATAAAGTGAGATCTCTGGCATATTTTTTTTCATGTTTTTGCAACACGTTCCCTAAGAATCATTTTAAAGAATGGAAGCATTGGTCCTAAATATATGTGAACATTTAAAATATTTGATTTAAATATGTGTTTTTCTATTTGGACATAATTGGAACTTATCAGTATTCTAATCAACATAATATGCTTCAACAATAACCATTTTCTTGCTAATTTCAGTTCTCTTTTCAATCAAACATACCATCAGATTTCTTCCTATTTTTAGCTTACTCTAGCCATATGCTATTTCTAAGCTTATCATTTTATAATTTTTAATCACTGACGAAAACACTTTCTGAAAATTGTTGCCACTGTCCATGCTCTTTGGTTGGATGTGTGTCTATAACTTGATTCGTGTACAAAGAGCTGAACAGTTTCTTTTTCATTTAAGTTATGCAATATTTAGACCGTAGAAATAAGCGTCCCCCAGCCTTATCCCTTTTTTGACTTTTACTATATTCAGTGCCCTCTCTGACAAATTTGTTGGTATGTTTGTTATTCCATTAAGATTTTTTTAACCTAGAATATGAGATAATTTAACTTGCTTTCTATTAGAGTATCAACCAATTTTTCTGAAATCTTTCATTGAAATTTTGTTTCTTATTGACACCTGGTAGATCTTTACCACAGAAACAAATACTACTAATAATATATTTCCTTAGATTCTTTGCTTTCTTAGAATAAGAAGAAAATTTCCTCACCATTTTACTGCTTTTTATTATTTCACTGAAAATGCTTGATTCTTCTGTTTATGTCGGATGAGGCCAAGAAGTCTAATTTTATTTTTTAAATTTTTATTGCTGACATTATTTTCTGATTAATTTTATACCTCACCAATATGTTATGGGTAGATTTAATTTTGTGAAAATCACGATTGCTGTGCATTCCAAAATGACTCTAATACATGGCCAGTGAAAGAGGCACACAGTAAAAACAAAGATTAGGGAGAAAAAAATATAATATCCATGAAAATTCAGGCTTACTTTTTAAAACAAAAACACATTATATGAAATTTAGAAAGCATTCAAGTTCCCAATGTAGGATCTCGCAGGGATTCTGCTGGCTCCTGCGTGTAGTGCTGGCTCCTCACCCCTCCGGCTTTAGTCACTCGGATGTAGCACGGAGTGGAAGTATTCACGGGGCTGTTGTGCTAACCCAACATACACGCGTCTAAAAACCGAGCAGCGTGCCTTCTTCTGAGTTAACCCGGGAAGACCACCTTATGTTTACATACTAGTACATCTCAGAATAGTATTTGTGTATAGAGACTGAGATCGTTCTGTCATTCGTTAGACAATTACTGCTCAAAGCTAGAATTCCGTGAACTTCTAGAAAAAGTTCAGGAAGCGATGAAAACACTGCAAAGCCTCCTTCGCTGCCCGGATCAGAGAAGTGAAGGCTGCGGGCACCGCAGCGGCGGGGGGCCGGCGCAGGGGGAGGCCGGCAGCGGTGTCCCGGCAGGAGCGCCTCCTCCCTGCTCCCGGCCCTGCCGCCCCACCCGCGGGCTCCCTGGCGGAGACATCGCCATCGCCCCGCCCGCAGCGTCCCGCTCATTCGCACAGGTGCTTCTGGCTGTGTCGTGGTTTCTGGGTGAGTGGAAAGCCACAGAACGGAAGCAAAGTTAGATGGGACCTCTAGGTTTTTCAACAGCGCAGTGACGGGTCTGAGTCCGCGTGTGTGTCTTGAGGCATAGTCTCTCTACCGTGACATAGTAAAAGCTGGGAGCGAAAGGAACCCGGAGGCCCGTTTCGGAGCTGGCTGGCAGAAGGCCTCGGGAAGGCGCCCCCCTGCCGGCGCAGGTCAAGGCCTGTACCAAGTACAAGGCCTGTTGCTTCCGGGCGTTCACCTTCAAAAGGAAGAGAAGGCCCATCTCAGCAAGCTCTGAGCCAGCACCGGAAGACAGGTGTTCTAGCTCCTGCTGTTACAAACAGCAAACTTCCAGTTTTAGGCCTGGCAAAGCTTCTTTGTGCACTAGGCCGCTGTGGAGAGAAAAAGATTACCATGCACTTCTAACCCTGCCTGCTGGTCAGGTCGCAGCTTCCTGACTAAACCTTCCCGTATCTGTATGGTGTGAGGAGCAGGATGAACTTAGTGTGAAGCTCACATGTGGTATGAGAGTAAATTCACAAATTCATTCTAAATATCAGATCCTGTCTGACTTTTATGTAGAAACGTACCTATCATCACCTTAGAGTATTGGCAACTCTTCATGTAGCCAGGTAGAGGTTTAAATGCATTTTAAGGGCTGCATTTTAAAAATTCTAGTATTTGAGTTGGAGTCAAGCCCAGGCTACATAGGGAGTTCAGGACCAACCTGGACAAGAGAGTGAGACCCTGTCTCAAAACAAAGCAAAACAACAACAACAAAAAGAGCTCTAGTATTGCCAAATGATAATTAGTGAGGCCTTTCATTGAAGTTTACGGATGTTGGCAGAATTTGGATGGTACTTCTATAGCCTACATGATTTCAAACTTGATATTATTAACCAAAAATTGTGTAGTGTATTTGATTGTTGCTGAGGCGGCTGGAAGAGACGTCAGTTTGGAAGGGTTTCTTGAATCTTTACTTCAGGGTATTTATCCAATTCTCTCAGCTTTCTGACAAAATGCCTGAGAAATAACTTTCCTCATTTGAATGAGGAAAGATTTCTTAGGGCCACAGTTTTGGAAGGGTTAGTGGCTAGCTGCTGGCTCCGTCGTTTCTGGGCGTGTGGTGGTGAGGGGGTCGTGGCAGAAAGGAGTAGCAGAGCCACTCTGCTTACATGGGTCAAGGAAACTGACAGAAAGAGAGAGGAAAGTGGGCTGGTACTCCCTTCAAGGGTACTTCCACATTGACTTACTTTCTCCATGCAGGTCTCACCTCCTAATGGCTGCATCACTCCAGATTGCAGAGCCAGCTGGGTAGCGAGCATTCAACACATGAGCCGTGGAGGGGCATTCCAGACTGAAACAACACCATCAACTCTCTAGCTTGCTTCTGTAAAAGCTGCAGGTGGAAAGGGTCTCAGTAATATTTTAATAGATTTTTGTCTTCTTTCTTTCCTCTACTACTGCTTGTGAACAAACTAATAACAGAGAAAGTAAGGTTTGGTAATTCTTAAATTTCTTTTTTCTTTTGCTTAACATCTTTTAAATATTATGATCCTCTCTGCTCATGAGGACTTTATATATGTATATATCCAATATTTGATAACTTCTTTATGGAGGATATTCCATTGTGTTTTAAAATATATAATACATATCATATAAAATCTATAAAAACTTAATTTGGATGAGGTATACACATTGCACTGTTTAAAGGGTTGAGGAGCATTTTGTAGTATACTTAATGTAACTTAATATATGTATCTTTTATAACACCCTTTAAATAGAGAGTATTATATTTGAAACTACAATATAATACGAGCTATATATACCCAACATATGTATGTATAATTTCCTTACTTTTTGTTTATCTTTGTATCTCTAGTGTGCGAAGATTCCTTTCACTAATCCAGCACTGTCTTCCTGATTTGAATCTCTGTAATTATATCTTGTTTAATATCAGGAGTTATGAAAGTATGGGGAAGCTGGGGGTGGGGCTCACTGCACATGCTATCCCTCAGCATTAGGTCCCGCCATGACACACGTCTGCTAGGCAAGAGGACAATGAGAGAAATCTATTCCTAATAACTAAATTATTTTTATATCTGAATGTTGAATAATACGGTAAAACCATTGAATCACTAATAATTATAACCTACTACCCCCTGCCTTCTTGCCATAATGCTACATCACAAAAGCTATTGACAGGCCTGTGTCTGAAATAATCAAAGAATAATAAACCCTCACTTTTATGACACTTTGTCTGTAGTATATCAACTCTGCTCTGACATTTTCAGTTATTTAAGATTGTTCTTTTGGTCATAAGAAGGAAATATGTGCAGGATAGCTCAAGTTTAGGAGGCACCACTAGAAGCACACACGTTTATAGCTACAGCATCCTGAGTGAAGAAATGTTCAGTGCAAGAGAACACTGTATAAAAAGTGCAGGAATACAGAGATAGACAGAATCAATGCTGTTTGATTGTTCAGTGGCCAGAACAAAAAGTATCCTTAGTTGATATATATATATATATAAATATATATATACCGGGAGAATTTTGGTAGCTGGTTCATTGGTGTGTTTATATACAGAAGTTGTATTTGAGTGCAATGGGGAGGGAGGTGTTATTAAACAAGATAAAACTTTTGAGAACCAGGAGCAGTGATCCTAGTATTAAGATAGAAATAGCACATAAACTCTTAAAATTAAGAATTTATCAGCCGTGTTAATTCTGAATATGTTGTATTCTTTCTGCTTTGGAAAATGTTACTTTTTTAAGACTTGAAAATGAGGATCTCTGCTCAGATAACAGCATAGAAAAGCCATTACAAACTCAGTGATTGCTTGTGAGGTTTAACATCAGGTTGAAATATTCCAGAATTTTGAAAGCCTTTGATTGACACACTGTACTTTACAGTGTAAATCTGATATCTTATCTAGACACCATTTTTTTTGGCTCTCATCACTTAACAATTTATATACACCAATTATTTTCACAATACACAATACTTTTTATTTGTGCTTTTTTTTTCCCCAAGAAGGAATTTTCATTAAGATAATATCTCTTGGTAGCTATGTTCCTGCCAGGGAATAAATCTAAAAGGGAAATTTCAATTTGAACCAATAGAGGGCAGAATAACATTAGTCATTAATAACACTAAGCATTCCCGGGTCTTACTATATCTGCTTAATTACTTACGGCCTAGTTATAGACATCCTTAACGACCACAGCTAAAGCTTTTGATTTTTATCAGCACTCAATCTGGTATTAAATAAATAGCCTTTTCAGCAAAGAGGGGCCAGGGTAGACATTTTTTCAAAAGCTTATTTAAAAAATAATGATTTTCTAGGGAATTGACAACTGCTTGCCTTCGTGGTTGTCTAGAAACATTTCCCACATCCCTGCAGCAATTGCTGTTTTCTGAGTTCTTGAAGTACACCGTTCTTACTGGAGTGAGAGGTATCTCAGTGTTGTTTTGACTGGCATTTCTCTGATGGCTAAAGATGTCAGATTCTTTTTCATACACTTGTTGGCCTTTTGTACTTCCTCTCCTGAGAGAATTCTTCCAATTTGACCCAGCCACAGCTCTACTGGACATTTTCCCAAAAGAACTGAAGTCATTATACCAAAACCATGCATATCTATGTTTACAGCAGCACCATTTATAATAGCTGAATCTTGGAAACAACCTACATGTCCATCAACAGAGGAATGGATAAAGAAAATCTAGGGTTTATACACTAGTAAAATGCTACAGAAAGACAGATATAAAACATGTGAAAGAACATGGGGCCATCTTAACTCATTAATGCTCAGTGAAATGGACCAAATGCAGATTAGGTATTGACGGGTATCCTTCATATGTGATTACCATAAATACATGTACAAAAAGATCCTAACATAAGAGAGAGGAAGGAAGAGGGGTGATGGGCTGCTGATAAAGGGAAGACACTGAGCAGGGGAGAATTGGAAAGGAAAGGAAAGGATAAAAAGGAAGAGAAAATCGGTCAAACAGGGAATACACAGGCACAAATTCCCACGTTGTATGTTTTTGTATGTTATGATATTAATGATTCTGTAGCTCACAAATATTTGAATAAATACATTTTATAATACAAACAAATTACATTAAATGGTCTCATGAAGTTAGATTAGAAAGTGAAAACCTAGAACTGATATTAGATCAATATCATTATTTTAAAACTTAACTTTTAAACTTTGCTTTGCAGTATTTACTTATTTTAGATTTCCTGATGTATATTCACTGTTTAAAACCAGACATCTTGTTGCAAAATAGGAATGATACAGATATTTAATTGACTCCCAACATCTATGAAAAGACCTTCTGAACTCACTGAGTTGTAGGGACATAGGAGTCACAAATCAGGTAATATTTATATATAGTATTTCTTGACTTTTTCCCATTTTTCTTTTAATCTTTGTTCCATTAATGGCCGATTGCTTTATGATAATTTTATATAAGTTAATATCACACTTCCAGTTTAATTTTTTTCAAAATTCACTTGACTATTATAGGTCCTTTGCATTCAAATGTAAATTTCAGTATTTTCATGTCAGTTTCCAAATAAAAATCTAGTTAGATTTTATAAAGATTTTTGGAAAAATCAGCTTCTTATCAATTTCAACCTTCCAATCTATTGGCATTGTATAATCTCATTGTAATTAAATTAATAGTAATTAATTATAATTGTATAATCTTTAATCTAATTTAAAGATTATTACATAATGCTTAATCTGTGAGAAGCTTATTCTTTGCTCTGGGAATGTTGCAGAGCAGTGATTGGCCAGAACATACAGAAATTGGTGGATGTTCCTTTTGTTCTATAGCCTTCTTTCTGTGGAAAATACTCTCACAGAAGGGAAAGAAACCAGGAGCAAGAGGGCACAATTCTCGTGAAAATTTCTTTTTTTGTAATAAGGAGGAAGATTCACATTTAGTTTTTGGTTTGTGATAAGCTCTTTGTCCTAATCCACCACCCCCCTATCCTACCACATGTAAGACACATAAGAAAACTGAGTTAGCTCTCACCTTCTGTTCCTTTAGAGTGGTGAGATCTCCAACCTGCACAGACTAGCCGGTGTGGGAGACCTCCACCGCAGCTCTACTTCCCAGCAGAGGTGACTGTGCCAGTGCCTCACTCTTTCCCGTCGTGTTGGTTGGGGTCAAGCAGGTCGCCCTGGCACAGTACCCACTTCCCCTTCTCGCGCTCATGGCCCACATCTGGGGTAGAGCATGTGAACTGTCAGGGAAAAGGAACTGCCATTGCTCAGCATCGTGTGAAAATGCGCCACTAGGTGTCGCTCACACAAGTAAGATGTTCGGAAGAAGTCCCAAGGCAAGTGCATACTAATAAATCTGAATCAAGTGTTGTTTATTCAAGAATAGTTCTAAAAATCAATAATTCAGTTAAGATACTTAGTTCATTAAGCCACTTGCATTTAAAATAAAGAGCACTATGAAGCTCCTATATGAAAGCAATGAATAATATAAAACATTAATTACACTGGGATTATACGTGTGATATGAGAGAAAGTGAAGACTCAAGAATGACTCTACTAGGGCCTGGAGGAATGGCACAGCGGATAAAGCACTTGCCTAGTAAACATAAAGTCTTGGGTTTGATTCCCCAACACCACATAAACTGGGCGTGGTGGCACACCTGTAATCCCAGCATACCACAGGCTGAGGCAAAAGGATTGCCCTGACTCCAAGGCCAGCCTGGACCCCATAGTGAGTTGAGGACCAGCCCAGGCTACAGAGCGAGAGGCTGACTCAACAAACAAACAAAAGCAAGAGTGACTCCACATGAAAACCTCCAAGTGTGTGATGACTACTAACAGAATTGGGGAAGAATAAATAAGGGGCTGCCCCATTCAGCCTGAGATCAGCTTTGAACAAGCTGTTAATTAGTGCTCACATATCAAATGAAGGCGTTAAGCAGGCAAGAGAGGCTGTGATTCTTTAATTTACAAAATAATTCTAGTCTGGAAATACACACTATTCTGATATCAGGAAGGTTCATGGAAGGTCCTACGCCCCGTGTTGGATTCTACCTTTTGCTCCAGCCAGGCCACAGGCCAGTACAGTGTATTCCTGCTCTCCTGGACCTGTTCTTCCTCCCTCTTCACCCTCACAATTTTTTTTCTTTCCAATGTGAAAGTTACAATGGATTGTTTAAGAACTTTTCAGTTATTTCCTTTTGAAGCAAATACATACGTGGTTGTTTTCATCATGCAGAAAACATCAAGAACTAACAAGTATATTCCTTAAAGAAAGCCTCTGTGATTAAAAGGAAATCTCCTGAGTACACATAGTCTGAGAACTTCTGTCTCTCTTGTTATTATTAAGGTTTTCTGGGCTCTGTCTTCGATGTTTATGTATTCATTTAGTATTTGTATATTATAAATTCACTAATAAAAGTAAAAGGTGAATGAAAATTCATGAAAATTTATAACATGTCACGTTTTATTCAAGGACATGCATGTTACAGTTTAAGTGTTATATTTTTTTCCCAAAAGCCAGTGTACTACAGAGCTGAGCCACAGGGCAGTGGAACCTTTGAGAAGTAGGGCTGTGAGGGAGATCTTGGGGGTGTGTTCTTTCAGGGAATTGTGGCTCCCAAATCATTTCCTCTTGCTGCCAATGAAAACAACAGTTGGTTTTTCTCTGCCTCACACTTCCAAAATGACATGCTGTGTTGCCACAGGGGCAACAGGGGCTGCCTGCAAAACTGTCAGTCAAAATTAACCTTTTCTCTTTACAACTTGATTACCTCAAGTATTGTTACAGTGATGAAAGTCAGCTACCACAGAACATCATATTAGTGGATAATTTCATAACACTCAATGAAAACTATATTCATAAGTCATGAAAAACATCACATACTTTAAAAAACACATACTTTCTGTGTTTACTAAGCTTGTAACTCTAAAGGAAGATGTTAAAAACCAACGTTAGTAGTAGGTGTGAAATATTTTGTGCAAGCAATTCTAGATGAGTAGAGGTTCAGGAAAGTATTTCATGCCATGCAAGCATATGCCTATTTTTACCAATGCAAATTTGACAGAAATCATATATGCTCTCTTATTGTGTGGTTCACATAAATTTCTCATGTGTGACCCTACTTTTTCACTTTTCCACTGGTAACAACCTTGGACACTACATGTTTAAAAAAATGAAAATGGCTTGGCATTCTGATTTTGTCATACTCATTCATTTTACCTATGACCCCCCCACACACCATGGGATCTGACACAGCAATTGTCAACAGAAGTTGGTGTGACATATTTGTCTACTAGAAACACTACCTCAGGCAACCATGGCCATCGCTTCTCTGCTCTTTTACTATGTGGAATCTATTTCTACCTCTCAGTTCTTAGGAAAGAAATATTTAGAGAAGGAGAAATGTCTTTTTCTTAATTCAGAAGGCAAAGAGTATTGTGAACTTGGCTAAAAAAAAAGCCAAGAGAAAATTATTGTCATTAAAAGAGGTAATTCTTTTACAGTGATATTGCAAAACATTGTTCAGGTGTGTGGTTTCAAGAACACAGTGAAGGCTTTTATGTAAGACAGACCTGGGATGAAATCTTTGCTCTGCCATTAGCTAGCTCTGTGATTTATCACATTACTTTGAGCAAATTACTTCACCTGAGCAAAGAGGACAATAGCAGAAAATACCTTGCAGTGTCAATGTGAGAAATGAACAATGTGCTAAATGAAGGATTTAATTCTAAACACTTCCTTGTTTATAGAAGGAAAACAACAAGGGCAAAAATTCTCCGGGGCATGAGAGGCAGAGTGACCTATATTCGCAGTCCTTCCTCCCCTTCACTACCTCTGTGTGCACTTGAAGGTAAACAGGTTACGGGGCCTCACTGTGAAGTCAGCAAAGGCTTCTCTCAACTGCCTGCCTCTGTCTCTTTGACTGCATCGCCTGTAGAATCCCACTCAGTTCCTACCCTCTCTTTGAAACTAAATCTACAAGCATCAGTCCATACTTAGTTTACTTCAATCCATCAATTAAACTGAACTGGGTTTATTCTTTAGCAAGTTCAAATTATGCAATGAATAGGAAACAAAACATAACATAAAGCAGCAGGACTGGCTCTGGAGTTTAGGGCTATGTCTGTACTGGTGACAATGGGCCTGTGTGGAAGAGTCACCAAGTCTCAATAAACTTCTATTATCCGGCTTCATATTTGGTCTGTGATGCCTCCTGAGATGCCTGGGTTGGAAGAGCCATACTCCTTTCATCATCAGCATCTCCCAGAAGTAGGACCTCTCCCTTTTGGCATAGTGGGCTTCTCTCCAGCCATCCCAACCACCCCGGCCATCCCAGCCATCCCAAACCACATCACCCCAGCCACCCCAGCCACCCCAGCCATTCCAGCCATTCCAGCCAGCCCAGCTGAGGGCAAGCTGGCTCATGCCAGTTTCCTCTAACCGTCACTTCATCTACTCTTTCACTAGCAGGACTCCCTCATACATACTTCTGACAACAGTGACTTGTCAAGTACATTTTAAGTTAATTTGTAGCACTCACATGATTCAAAATTAAAATGTGAAAATGATCTGTAAAAGCTCTCCCACTCTGCTTGCCTCTCTCTCTTCCCTCCAACCCATACAAATTTTCCTTCTGTTTCTTGTATATTTATTATTTAGATATAGTAAATGCAAGTATTAAATTTATTACACATCTTCACTTAAACATGGCACTATATATACATTATGTTGTGTCTTATCTATTTTCTTTTTTTCTTTTTTAATGGGAGAAGCCTCCTCATTCTTTTCTCCAGTTGAATGGTATTTCTTTATGTGAATATACTTACCTTTAATCAAAAGAATTAAGGTGACATTTTATCTATTGATATTTCAAATAATGCCCCAGTGAACAATATCTAGTAGTATCTAAGTGGCTGAAACATCCTAAATATTTTATAAAATATACTTTCATGCCTAGAGTTTACCAAACCAAAAACAAACAAAAATAATACCTCTTGAATAACAAATTTAGTAACTCAAGTTTCACATTCTAAGTTTCTCCTGATTCAGGCCCCAATCTTACCCCTCACTGCTGAGAACATGAGAATCTACATTTTCAACCTTACATCTCACTGCTGCTCTAAATGTGGTGGGAGGGAACCCAAACTCCAGATAAGAAACGGGCACATTATTCCCTTAACATAGCTAGCACCTGTGTTTGTATGCTTGTGTTTATCTATAGCTTCTTGTTGTTGTACTGTTACTGTTGTGGGCTCGAGTCCTCAGCCCACACTGAGCTCCATCCTCAGCCCATTTTTTACTTTTGATTTGAGATATGGCCTCACAAAGACGCTAAATTGTCCATACTGGGCTCGAACTTGTGAGCCCCCTACATTAGCCTTCCAGAGTACTGGGATAACAGACTTATAACACCTGGTCAGGCTTGTTTATTAATAATATTCTCTCTCTCTCTCTTTCTCCTTTCTCTCTTTCCTCCTACCCTCCCTATCTCAAGCAATCTCTATAGCCTTCTTCACAGAGTTCTCTTCTGTGCAGAACTAAGACTACTTGCCCATTAGGGCCTACCACCCCACCCCCAAAGCTCTACTCTCACCCTAGACCCATGCAGCACGCTGTTCTTCCTTTAAGATAATTTCCTGTTCTTACAAGTGGCTATTTCTTTACCTGTTCTAAATTTGTGGACTGAAAGTCTTTGAAGAATGTATGAAAAGATTAAAATCTTCTTACATATATATAGTAAACATTCAATCTTTCTGCTGTTTATACAGCTATAGTAGGTGCTTCATAAACATATGTTGACTTGGGGTGAATTAATATGTTCTGCCACAAAGCAGCAGAAAATATTGGATCTTACTTATAATTATTTCTTTGTAGGTAGTTGTTAGGTAAAGCCCAAGTGTTGAAAACAAACTTTGCAAACACGTATGGTCATCACATACTGGCTTAACTCTATATTGGGGTCACTTAGTCTCATCATGTCACAAATTGAAGCAACTGAATCAGTATACTCCAGGGAGAAGTGAACAGAAAGAGAGAGGGAGGGAGAGAGAAAGAGAGAGAGAGAGAGAGAGAGTAAAAGAGAGGAGAGAAGGGGAGAAGGTGAAGGGAAGGAAAGCAAGAGAGAAAAATCTATAGTCGTTTATAATATATAAAAGGACTACTAATTGTTACAATAACATTCTGCTTATCTATCTGGACAACATAATTTTGACTGGTTGCAACACAAACCTTTAAATATCTAATGCAGAGCTAAAGGAAAACAATGTAAGGATACAACAATAATATCAGAATTATATTATTCAACAGGAAAAAGCTTTGATTTACAATCAAGAGCTTTGATTTACAATAAAGAACATAATTTTGTTTTTACCTATTTATTTTTCTTTACCAAATAAAATTTGATTTTAACTGGCTTGTAATTTCCTTTCCTTTAAGTTTAATTCATTTTGTCTGGCCTATAAAAAATTTTATATATTAATGAGATGTCATGTGTTACTTTGATACATGTATATGTTATATAATGTTCAAATTAGGAAAACGTATCTATCTTTTCAAGCATTTGTCATGTACAGGAAGGCATTCAAAATCCTTTCTTCTAGCTTTATGAAATATCCAGTACATAATTAATATTAATTATCAGACTGCTGTGTGTTAACACACCAGAACCTCTTCCTTCTACGTTTCTAACTTAACCATTGATCGATCTTCCTCTCTCCTTTCCTCCCCACACTTTCCTCGGTCTCTAGCACCCACTATTTTATTCTCGACTTCTATGAGAACATTTTTAATTTCACATACGAGTGAGATCATGTCATACTTATCTTTTTGTGCCTGGTTTGTTTTATGCACACAACATAATAAGCTATAGTTCCATCTGTGCTCTTACACATGACACAATTCCCTTTTATTTTAAGGCTAAACAATTTCCCACTGTGTTTATGTCTGAATTTGCTTGGTCACTTACCCTCTAAAGGACATTTAAACTGTTTGCATTTTTGGCTGTTGTGAACAACACTGCAAAAAACACTGGATTGAAAATGTCTCTTTGACAGATTGATCTCTTTTTCTGTTGACACAAACTCACGTGACCATTTAAAATTCTTGTGTCAATCTGAAGGGATTAGGAACCTCCCCACTAATCTGCAGGGCAGAACTTTGGGTGTGAGTGATTGACACATGGGCTAGCAAACTGAAGAAAGACAATCCATCCTGCTGTGGGTAAAACCAACCAACAGACTGTCAGCTCGAAGAGAATACGAAGGAAGAAGAAAGGGAACACGGCTTTTTCCTGTGGGATGGCTCCAGCTTTCACCACCATCTGCAGGCATCACCCTTGGCCCAGACCCTCTTCAGCCTTTGCGTCACCAGTTGCCAGCCCAGATTCACTCTAATCTTTAGGTCTTCACCAGTGCTTTTGGACGCTGCTTTGCATTGCATGGACTTGCACCGGCTGTCCTACAGTGGATGTCTGCCTTACACCTTGGACAGCTGTTCCTCCATCTTCATCTCTGAGCGGCTTCTGGACCCTCCAGCTCTCACACAGCCAGCCTCTAGACTCTCTTTGGATTCTATAAGCCAACCTAATAAATCTCTTCACAGACTCTCTCTCTCTCAACAAATGCAACTCACCAGGCGGATTACTGGATCATACGGTAATTTTATTTTTAGTTTTTTTGAGGAAACTCCCTATTATTTTCCATAATGGCTATACTAATTTTTATTCCCACAAAAAGTGTGTGGGTCCCCTTCATATAATTTTCATTCAATCGATAATAATGATCTAAAGTTAGTTTGATTTCTAAAACTTAGGAAAATTTTAGGTATCTTCTATAATTTGAATCTGTTGTGGTTAAAGAATACAGTTTAAATTTACTGAGACTTATGTTTCAGATTATAGTCTACTTTGGTGAATATTCTTAGTGAACCTGAATTATTTTCTACTATTGTTAATTGGAACTTTCTATAAATGCCAAAAAATGATTATGGTCTGAAATGGAATGTCTCTCAAAAGTCTCACGTATTTACTATGTTGTTGGTACACGGGGGTCAGTCTGATGGAGAGGATTAGGGCCCTGATGACTTCACGTGTTATAAATTGGCAGAGCTTGGTCAGTAGGTCAAATAACCAGAATAATGTCCCAGAAGGGCATATTCTTGCCTGGGGTTCTCGCTGATCTCTCTCCCTCCTTCCTGTCCTCAATGCCAAGTATTCCACCTTTGCTGCACAGCGTTGAACAGACAGATACCTTCTGAAAATGTGAAGTAAAAACACACCTCTCCTCCTTCAAGGTGAGGTGTTGGGTATTATGTACCAACAACAAGAAAGTAAGATGGAAGTACTGCTGAAATGTCCTCTACCCTCACTGATGTGTGTGTTCTACCAAAGCCACCATGGGAGAAAGATTGAGACTCAGGCTGCAGTTCTGAGTTTACCTATCACCACTCTGGTTATATCAGTTCTTCCTTCGTGTATGCGAAAGCTCTCTCATTAGAGGCAGCACGTGTAGGCTCACTTGTGCTTTGGATTGACTGTCACATTATTTTGAAACGTCTCATTCTTGGTAACATTCCTCGTTCTGAAATCAACTTTGTTTAATATATACTCATACTTTTATTGGTGTTTCCATGGTGTATTTTTGTGTAAGTGTGTCTGTGTCCCTTTAGTTAATTCTTTGTGTTTAATTCCTTTATGGTTTGATATTTAAAGTGGGTTTTTGTACCACTTTAAATAGTAGCTATTTAAACCTTACACTTGACTCAGCCAGACAATCTATGCTTCTTATTGAACTATTTAGGCCATTTGCCGTTAGCCAAGTTTTTCTTTTTTTCTTCCCTTTCAGAGATGGAATGTGTTTGTTTTTAGCTTTGATAATTCTGTTTTATCTATTGGCTATTGGCTCATATTGCCTTATTTTTTGTTTTTAATAGTGGTTTCTCTGTGGTTGAAATGAAACATTGTTATTTAATATAGTTTACCATCAATAACATTTTCTGTTATTTAAATTATAGTGTAAGAGTATTTCAACATTACACTTCTAATTCTTTCCTTATTATGTGAATTGTAGTTTTTCTGAATTTTTTTGAGGCAGGGTCTTGCTGTGTAGTCCAGGCTGGCTCTGAACTCATTATATAATACAGGCTGGCCTCAAACACACGGGAGCCCCCTGCTTCAGCCTCCCGAGTGCCAGGATTACAAGTGCGCACCACCATACCCAGCTTAAGTGATGCTGGGGAGCTGAATCCAGGCTCTTGTGCTTGCTAGGCAAGTGTTTTGATCACTAGGCTGTTCCCTCGGCCTCATAGACGTATGAGTTTTAAAACCTCACATGCATCATTATTCTTATTAAATATCTTCATGAACAAAATCTTTTATATTCACTCACCCATTTATCATTTTATATACCATCACCCACATTTACAATTTATGTTCTTTCTGGTGTGGTCTTCATTTACACTTCTAGACCTAACGTCTACATATGGATTTTCCTTCTTGAAGAATTTCCTTTAATATTATTATATCATAGTTCTTTCAAAAATGAATGCTTAGTTTGCTTCTTAGAGTAGGTATCTTGTTTTCAGTTTAGAAGGAGGTTTCTGCGGGATGTGGAATTCTATGTTGATGTATTGTTTTACTTTCAGCACTGTGAGGACTTTGCTCCCTGTCTCTCGGCCTGCATACTTTCTCCCGAGAAGGCACATGCCACTCTTAATTTTATTTCTCTGTGTATGTCTTCTTTCCTCTGACTGGTTTTAAGAACTTTCTATCATTAATTTCAATAATTTGATTACTGTAGTACTCTGTTTCCTGCTAGTGTAACAAAGTACCTAAGGCTGCATACATTATATACAAAAAGAGATTTACTTAGAGTTGTGGGGATGCACCAGCACAGCACCACCTGGTCTGGTATGAACCTCGGGGTAGACTGGGAAAGCCAGTGTGAGATCACATGAGAGGACAAAGAACCAGAAAGCGAGGCCAGCCCAGGGTTGCTCACTCACCTAGAAGGGGGCCTGGGACACCGATCTCAGCCCTGCCCCCGGGGCCCCACTGCCCCAGTCACCTTGCCTGCCGCAGGACACACTTCCTCAGGTTCCCACCACCTCTCAACACTGCCTCACTGAATACCACACTTCTCACATAGGAAATCCCGCCTAAACCTCAGCAATTATGATATATTTTGGCTAGATTTTCTTTTTGTCTTCGACTAGGAGTTTTTTTTAAATCTATGATTTTGTCATTTTCATCATATTAGGAAAATTTTAACATTTTCCCCCAGTGTTTTCCTATTTCCATCTCCTTTCAAATGTCTTTTGAGACTATGCTGGTCTATTCCACGTTATCACATGTTCCATGATGTTTTGGCCATTTGCACTTTAGTCCTTTTCTTTGCTTCTATTTGATGGATTCTATGTTTACCTTCAGTTCAATGATATTTTCTCCTGTAATATCTGGGGTCAATCTGATCCAGCATATCTATCACTTGAAGTATATTTTTAATACCTAGCAGTTCAACTTGTTCCTTTTTTGACATGTTTTATTGCTTTCATCATTATATTTATATTCCCATTTACCTGTTGGAATAAAGATACATTTCAGTAGGTGTTTTATATCACCTACTAAAGTCTGAAAACTGTGACTATAGTTTTTAAAAATATAATCTAAAGTCAATGTCAGAAATATTAAATATATTTGCAAGAGAAGAAATTCAATACATGTACCAACAACGTTAGAGACAAACTGTGAAATATAATATGAAATGTTAATCAAATTAGTTAATTGAAGTGTTTGGTTAGCATTTTTATTTAAAATTTTTATTGTTAAACATTGAGTATTTTTATAAAAATAAGATTATATGTAATTCTACCTTACAAAGATCATTTGGGTAATAGTGTGAAAAAACCTGGGTCACATTTCTAGCTAGCATGTCATATCTAGAACAACATTCTTAAGAGTAAAATCAGTTGTTTACTACTCAAAAATATTTCTTAGCCTCTAGACCAAATGCTTTGAAGGTCATTCTAATTAATCAATGCCTCCAGAATCGCTAATGTTGACAAAAATACAAGCAAGAGAATGGACTTCTAGTATGATTTGAAAATATTACCTCCTTATGCAAGAATATGTCATGTTAATGCAGTCCTTGAGGAATACTTACAAGTTAGGTACAGTATCTTTTCTTTTTCTTCTGTAACTCAGATCTCTAGTATTCCAAAACACTGTCTTTTTCATGACATTAGGTGTAGTTACTTTTTGGTTTGGGGACATAACGTAAGAGATATGAAGCATTTCCCTGTGCCTGAATGAATTTACTAATGAGCACAGATACTGAGTTATTAGATCATATGGGGGTACTGATTATCACATCCTAAACAACATAGGGACTAGAAAAAATGTTGTATGTGTATATATGGGTGTGTGTCTATATGTATGCATGTAGAGGATCATGTCTAATATTGCATTCTTTATTGGGTAGAATCTAGATCCTCCATTCTTCATTTCCAATTATAAGGGAGTAATTAAAGAATTCATTGTATGCTTACATTACACTAGTCAGTCATAAACAACAGAAAAGTGTTACGGTGATAAAGCACTAAATGTTAAGCTTCACTGAGTATGAGAGTCTTTGCAAAAAAATAAAGAACCAGTGGTAGAAGTCTATGTTTAGCAGGAATGAGTTTTTTCAATTTTATTGTATACATTTATACTTTTATTTATTCAGTATTTCAATAAATTGTTTATAATTACTGTCAACCCAAAAATGTAATACTGTAATTAATACTATGGTACCCTCTCTGCATTTAAAGTATAACACAATAATTCTAGTTAGTAAGAAAGAGATTTTAAATTCTACCAAAGGATGGCAGCATAATATTAACTACATAGATTCTAGTATCAGCTTCACTGTTGGTGTGTGAAATCAGAAGTTCATGGCATCTAGTGGAACCTATGTGAACAGTGATAAGACCAGAAGAATTATTCCTGTAATGGATAAGATCATGGATGCCTCTAATTCATATTAAGATACTTGCTAGTGTTGTTAAACATTTCCCTTTTTGCCTGGATCACACTAATGTACGTATTTTTTGTTTCAATTTCAAGACAGACTCTTGCCAAATTGTTAAGTTGCCCATATTGGGTTTGAACTCAGTCTTCCTGCTCTGTCTCCCGGAACTCTGGGATTGCAGATCTCTGGCACCAGGCCCAGTGTTTGTTGATTTCTTACTGTGTTCTCACTGTCATCTTTCTGTCCCTTTTTTGTGCACATGTAAACGCATCCTGACGTCTCTGCCCCCTCTCTGATCTTGTTCTCCTAGCCAGACATCCAGACTGTGTCACAACTAGCTCTAGTCTAAGTTAGTCAGTGGCTCAACTTGCTCTGGCCCCAATAATTATTTTAAGCATAATCATTTGTCCTAATAATTGCAATGCATTTCTATCCCATTTTCTGAGCATAAATTTGCAAATATTTTAATCACACCAACTTCATAGTACACTCAGGTTGGAAGGGATCTTAATGATATCTAATCTTGGTTTTCCTTTCCCTTCCTTAACAACTCAGCTCCAAAGCCAACAGATTAGCAAAAAAGGGCAAACACTGTGACAGAAGGGGCAGGAGCCCACATCACTGGAGCCCATAGTGTGAAGGTCCTCGTGGCATAAGGTGTCAAAGCCTAAGAAGAATAAACCAGGGGCAAAGATTGCTATGGGAGTCACTGCCTGAGTGGGGTGAGGGGCATTCTGTAAAACAACTGCCACATAATCTTTCAGGGTCTTCCAAGTTGAAGACAGACCATGCCACTTCCCAACCTAAAAAAAAAAAAAAAAAAAACAAGGAATATGATGACGGAACACACACTGCAAGTCTAAACAGAACTTACTTGCTATTAAGAATATTATTAGGATAATTGACATAGTTAAAAATTAAGACTGAATATCATAATATGATGCTAATGTAACAATATTAATCTCTGAATTTTATTATATTGTGGTTATGTGAGGGTGAAAATGTCTCTATTGGTAGGAAATGCACATTTAGGTATTCAAGAACATCAGAAAATCGACTTGCAGCTTACTCTAAAATTGTTTTAATAAGCCGGGTGTGATGGCATTCACCTGTAATTTCAGAACTCGAGAGACTGAGGCTGCTGTGAATTCAAGACTTTTTTGGGCAAGTTCAGGACAAGCCTGGACTGTAGAGTGAGATGCTGTCTCGAAAACAGACATTGAGTTATCAGATCATATGCGGGTACTGATTATCACATCCTAAGCAGCATAAGGACTAGGAAAAAATGGTTTTTTAAAAACAAGGTATCCTTTTCTATATCTGCAACTTCTCTTGAATACTTCAAAATTAAAAAGCGTGTATTTTTCGAAAACTAACCCATATTTGTGATGTGAGTACTGAGACACAGGAAGGCTGAATGTCCATCTACCCACGTCCATCACCCCCTACATACTGTCCTCATCTCTCGTAGTTTGAGGTCAAGAATGACAAATTAGACTAAAGAAGAAATTGGAATGTCATCACTCCTTTTTAAAAATAGAACATGATGCTTATGTGCATGAGCTGTAACATGTGACAAACTGTGGTGAAATTCTATTCCCTTGTTCTGTGGTCTTCGGTAAGCCCTTAACTTCTCTGTGTCTCAGTTACTCAGTGTAAACACAGGATCATAATGGTATCTCATTGAGTTGTTGTGAAATCTAATTATAATAATCTACTAATGCTTAGAACAGTGCATGGCACATGCTCCATGCTCTGTAGATATTATTAAGACATAATGTTATTAATAGATTATAGCACTTCTTCCACTGAGCTCGAACACACACGTTCAACATGCTCTGCAGGCAGCCTTCTGTTGTTCAGTTACAGCTGGAAATGTGATGAACTGTTTGCCATTGGTGATTTTTTTCAGTAAATGTTAATCCAAATAAAAAAGGACAAGTGTGTGCATATTCTAGAATATTTGCTCAAAATATACTAATCCTCACGATATTAACTCATGCAACAATTTTTATTGATTACTTATTATGGTCCTAGCACTGTCGTAGGCCTAAGAATTGAAAAAAAATCTTTACAAGGGATTTAATCAAATTAGGTAAGTCAAGAGGAGAGAAACACTAAAGCCTAAGGAAATTATGTAGCAAGTTATAAGAGTATGCCGGAATAAGAATAAAATAAGAATAAAAGGAATTTTTCTTTTCAAAGTTATTTAACTATTGGCTGTAAAGCTCTCATGTACAAAAAAAAAAAAGAAGAGCAAATAACCAAAGATCAACCCCTGAGGAACACCAACTTTTAATGAGTAAAAGAAGACACCCTAAAATGAAATAAAGAATGTAGATCAGTTGAAAAAACAGTTTTTAGTAAGGATAGCCTGTTTCATACACTCCTTTGTGGATAGAAACATACTGGAAAACATGCATTGGAGTTAATGACTTGGACGCTATTACTGACTTTGATAAACAAAAATTCAATACAGCACTAAGGATGAAGCCAGACTGCATTGTTTTTGTAAAGAATGATAAATAAATAAACAAACTGTAAAGTCATGCCAACAAAATGTGAACATTACATACAAGAAAGAGAAAAATTAAATGGATATAGAGTTTGGTGTTGGAGAGTCTTGTTTTCTTTATGAAACCATAAATACCCCGTTGCCTAGGACAACAGGGAGTGGTCAGGCTTTGCAGCAAGGAGAGGGAAAGAACAGGATCGATACAGATTCCAGTGCAGGTTTACACAGGGAGCTGTGCTTCATTTTGATGGTTTCTAGTTATTTTCTTGAGGAAGTGGGAGTATGGGTCACCTGAAAGCTCATCTATGAGAATAACACGTCTTAGCTCATGTTATTTCCTTTTCCTTAAAATCCCCCTTCTTTTTAAAGTTAGCCACCCCTGATCCCACTGATAAGTTCGTATAGCTTCATCACGGTCTATGTTTACAAGATTTGTGATGACTTGAGCAATTTCTTGGTCTTCCCTCAGAAGACACCTGCATGTCTGTGTTTGGCATGCTCACTTTGCAATCACACAGTCTAGCACATTATACTTCTAGCCCAGAGTAGAGCAGGTAATGAGTTGTTATTATTAAAGTAAATGAATTTATTCAATGCAGGAGAGAAAGGTGCTTTAGATTTGAAAAGTAGGGACAAAATTTAGGGCTACAATATGAAGAATGTGAAGGATTGCTAGTTGAGCCGTGTCAGGTGGTAAGAGTAGGTAGGAGAGCAGTGATGGAGACCTAGTTTCATGGTTGGTGACTCTAAGGTAATAATGGCATTAATTTGGCCTAATTTGACATTAATTTGGCCTAATTTGAGCAAGGGTAGAAATGATCCACAATCCATCCAGGGTTAGGATTTGGTTACAAGGGATTTAGTTAAATAACAATGAAACAAGAGATTCAAATATAGCCTACTAGAAAAAAATCCAACACTCTTTTTTAAAAAATGCAATATAATCTAGAATAAAATCCCCAAACCACAATTTGTTGAATGTCTTATATTCAGTAAAAAGCTACTGTACACATGTAAAATAAGAAACTATGATCCATAAGTAGAAGAAAAAATTAAGAAAAACTGAACAAAAGATGGTCAAGTTAAACCACATTAAAAGAGATAGTATAAATACATTCCATACATTCAAGGATAGAAAGGAACTCATGTAACCATACAAGAAATAAAGTTAAAAAATAGAATAAAACAGAAGATAAGAATTTGGTAAGTATGATATCTGAAAGTGCTACTAGATAGGATTAATACTCAAACATAACAATGAAACAACTAAAATAACCTAGGTCATGTGTCTATCTAAAGTATTATCATTTTCCCATGGGAGTTCTCATTTTATATTACTCTATAAATGCCACAGAGAACAATGAAAGGACACATATCACCTAAGCAAAGAGTCTTGACTAGAGGGACAAACATATACATGATACATGGGAGGGAACAATTTTAGAATCAAGAGATACCAGTACTCAAATTCTGACTAATTTATCAGGTGGTTGAATTTATATGAATCTTTGAAAACTCAAATTTTCATTGCCTCATCTGCAAAACTGGGATAGAATGGCCCACCTATTACAAAGCAATAATTGAGAAGTAAGAAAGCTTAGCAGGTGGATATATAAACCTTTTCCAATACCTGGTAGAGCAATGTCCTGAAATTCTATGCCTGCTAAAGAAACTAAACAAGTATCATAGGTTGGAAGGAAGGTTTCGGGAAATCTTTAGAAAAGTTGTGTGTGTGTGTGTGTGTGTGTGTGTGTGTGTGTGTGTGTGTGTGGTCTTAATGAACAGTAATAGCCTTTTGACCTATAAAGTTGGCAGACATTCTAGGTAGAAATCAAATATATATTATGCTAATACAAATGAGGAAAGACAGCTTGTCAACTGTACATTGGGATGAATGAAACCTCTGTTTTCCCCGTTGGAATAAAAATCAGGCACGGAAAGATTTAACATTTCACAGTGAAACAGAATTGGGCCTGAAAGCCGGCTTCCCAGTGCTTAGAGAATCAGTTAGTCAGTTACCATTGGTGAGGCTACTTTTGAAAAAAACAATATTGATAAATGACATTTAGAGTAACTGTAAGGATTAAATACATCTATCAATTACCTAGAACTAGTAGTCTAACATTTATTAGTTTCCTGTCCTTTGGGAATTTTTCCCCTTTCTTCCCTAGCCTTCAACTCATATTTATTTTATTTCCTGATATAAAGAAATCCTCCTTTTTAAGGGGAACTAGATTGCATTCCTGTGGGCCTCCAATGTCAACTCAGTTTATACTTGTCACTTATTTTCCTGAAGAAACATCTGAGAGTTAAAATTTGTCACCCTTAGGGTCAATCAACTTGAGCTTCAAGGAAGAACTAAGTTGGCTTCACTCCTTGGCAGGGCAAAGGGAAAAGATAAACCAGACAACTATAAAAATACCAAAAAGCTCGAAACTTTGCCCTTTGTCTTCTTAATCTAGTCTACATTTTTCAAGGCTCTAGGTAACTACCAAGTGACAAAGTCGTCTAAAATCAATACTGCATACCTTGTGTAACGACTAGAAATCAGACAGGAAGACTGGTACCTGACTGAGTCCAGAGATTAATGAGCTTGCTGAGCAATAAAGTCTATCTACCTGGTCACGCATTTCACCTGGCAGGGTCAGCAGCCAACATGAATAATGACGTGTGCAGAGGCTATGACCTCAAATGGTTACAGAAATTGCTGAGAGTGATGCAAGTGTAATCAAAAGACCAGATGAGATTATCCTAAGACTACAGATAGCCATGCTGGAACCCAAGTCTTTCTCAACACCAGGTAAGAGTACTCTTAAAAGCTGGGGTAAGAATTTTTGTTTTAAAAAAAGTATTCTCCTAAGCAACTTGGCAACCTGTGACCACTTGAAATAATTTTTTTCTTGTTCTATAGCTCAGGCTGGTAATGAACTCACCATGGAGCCTGGGCTGGCCTTGAACTCATAGCAATCCTGTCTCAGCCTCCTGAGTGCTGGGATTATAGGTGTGCATCACCATGCCCAGCTTATGTGGTTCTAGGAAGTCAAACTCAGGTACTTGGCACTTGACTTTGTGCTTGCTAACTGCTGAGCCATTCCTTCAGGCCCTTAAAACAATACTATTATCTGTAAATCGCTTTAAAAACACACACACACACACAAAAATCTTACTTGGCATTATAGAGGGAAGACCACTAAACAGATATGCTTAAATTCAAGTTTATCTTTTGGTTTTGGGATGAATTATACTTTTTAACAGTGGGCCAACTTATCTTCATCACTCACTTCCTGAGGGCACCCACACTTGGCTCTACCAATATGTGGCAGACTTCATTTTGACTAGTCTAGGAGGAAAACCAATCAGTGTTGCCTCTAGTCACATATAAAAACAAGAAGAGAGAAGTCATACTGCAGTTGGAACCTGGACACTGCTGCTTGGAGTGGCCTCTCTTGAAATTTAAGAGAAGATGGGTTAGGAACAGTAACATACACCTCAAAACAGGTAGCAACTAGGGCCATGGGTTCAGCAAGTTGGAAAGATGTGAGTGTCTTTGATAAGCATCTTGTGTGGTCACAGTTCTTCTTTTTGGGGTAAGAATAAAGGTTCTTAACACAATCTTTACACACATAAACAAATGCCCCTTTGTCACTATGACTGTGCAGGAGAGTCAGCCAGGTCCTACAATGAAACCAACTATTGTTGTCTGGTTTAATTTTTTCCCAACTTGGGAATATAAACTGAGCTTCTTCCTACTCATCCATCCACTCTGAAGGTCAGAACAGGATTGAGATCAACCTGAAATGAATGAACTCCCAGCTAGAGGTGTCCTGGTAACTTTCAAGACACTGTACTCATATCAGTTCCTGAGGCCCTCTGAACTGTTTCCTTTTTGAACCACCAACATAAAAGAAAACATCATTTAAAAATAATTTCTAGCATAGAAGAGGAGAAACAGATTTAAGAAATGTTTGCCAACCAGCTATTATTTAGGAGTGAGTGCTAAGAATAAAGTATTGAGTGTGTAATGATTTTTAGGGTTGTTAAAAGTGAGGTTTATAAAAGAGGTATAAACTTGAACCATAACTCATGCTCACATCCTGTGGACTTTCAGGTATCTTCCTAGATGGTAAAAGAAAAATGGTACTTTTGGGGGAGGAAAGTAAAATTTTCTTTTCTAATTCATGTGCATGTCTTACTTGACATATCTGGTCTTGATATGGGAAGGAAAAGAATAGATGTGTGTGGTGGGGGAGATGAGTAAGAAAAAGCTGAGGGCACTATAAGAGGATGGCAGGGCCTGGATTTGAAGGTCTGCAGTAAAGAACTTATGCTTAGCAGGCATAAGGCTCTGGGTTCAGTCAAAAATGAAAAAAACATAAAATCTGTGATATGTATAGTATAGCAGTGATATATACACTATATATAGTATTTTATTATTTATGGAGATATAAAAATAATTACAAATAATTTTTAAGTAAGAATATAGTGATACTTTCAAAGTCTAAAATTTTTACATCAGACAATTTGCCATTTAGTATGAAAGTTAGAAGGTAAAACCATGAGGGATGTTGGTTCTCAGATTCAGGGGACTGAAAGTTTCACAAGTGGAAGCTAGATGATTTACTGCTAAAATTAAATAAAAGCAGGCATTTCTCCATTCAGACACAAATAACTTCATGAAGACAGCTTTCTATATGGTAAGCATTTTCCAACACAGATTTGTCCCAAATCATTAGGAAGGACTATGATTTAACTTGACCTTTACAAAGTGGTATCTGATCTGTCTATAATATATACTTGAGGCTATACCAGTGACAATTTGTGATGTTTTCTTAAGAGCACCCTGACTCCTCGACATCCTCTCCCTTAAAGTGAGAAAGCAATAGAGTAAGACCACCGACGCATGGGCAGACAGGCACTTTCAAGCTGCAAAATCAAAATGAAAAGCCAGGCATCCTTCTTCCCCAGAGCCTCAAGCAAAAATGAGGAAACTGGATGTGGTCTAGGGGAAAGGAGTGCACTGGACACAGGCACTGTGGGTATCGCTGGCCATCTTTTCGAAGGATGAAACCCTAGTGCATGATACCCAATTACCTTTGAGACTTTCTGGAAAACAGTGTTGTTATTATTCTTTGACTTGTAGGCACTTGTTGCTCCTTCAAGATCTTGATAAAGAAGGTTTAAAATGGCAATAAAAGCTTGATTCACTTAACAAAAAGTTGGGCAGTTATGAGTATTTACTGGATGCTTACCAATGATAGCAGCGAAATCTAGACATGCCACATTTGATTCCTTATGGATTGACTTTAATTTAACTTTGCATCACTTTTCTAAATTACTCCTCTTGGCTTTCTTGAGAGAATAAGTTGTTACCTTTTAATTCTCCTGTAAGTTTGCCATTTCTAAAAGTAGCTAGAGAATAAAAATCACATAGCAGAACATTAACAAGGAATTATAAATATTAGCTAGAGGCAAGAGAAACGTAAAGATTTTGCCGCTTGATTATCATTTTTAAAACTCAGTCAATTATTGTTCTAAAATGTACAGAAAACCAAGATAAAGAAATATTTAACCGATTTTAGCCACCATCATATAAGAACATTTTCAGAGGCTCATAAAGAAAAAGTGTAAACGAGATTCAATTAGAAAATGAGGCAGTTTATGCTATGAACATAATGTGATTTACTAAGATATGAAGTGTTATATAATTTAGGAAATCATTTTTCTAAATATTGGGAATTTCATATTAGAAATGATGACTTTGGTCTAGAAAAAACTTCCTACAGACTCTTCAATTTGTTCACTAAGCAAATTAAGCAGCATAAAATTAATTTATGGATTAAGACTCAAAAGGACAATACTTCAATCATTTCTTGGCCTTTTGGCTCTGATCAAGTAGAAGAGGCCAGCAGTCTAAAGCAGTGCACAAAATAAACAGATTCAGCCTCACATCTTCTCTGAAACAGTTTATCAAATATTCCCTGGAAGCAGTAAGATGAAAGACAGTGAAAGAAATGGCAATCACTAGAACTCGAAAATTTATGTGGACACTACTGAGAAATTGGGGGAAGAAGAGGGTAGACAAAAAAAATGTCAAAAGTTTAAGACTGTTTGGAACTCAACAATCCTAAATCTTCTAAGTGTGTGATTTGAAGAACAAAATGCATTATGAAAAAGAGAAGAAACAAAAAGAAAAAAGGAAAACAAGAATTGCGCTTATGATACATTTTTCTAATAATTATTTTATGGTTTTTGGAAATTATGATAGAAAAATTCTAAAGTATACATATAAATCCTATTCAGTAGTGGCATTTGACAAGTGTGGCAGTCATATCACACACCTCCTGTGAAGAGGATATGCTCCGGTCACATATCTTGAGGTTCAGGCAGCCAAGATCGGTAGCAGGTTAGGGTAACTGGGTCAGAGGTGCTACCCAACCCGAAGTCTGCTTATGCATGGCATCTGTAACACGGCCGGAAGCAAAGAAGAGTTGGATCCATCAGGTTCTCACTCTTGAAAAGTGAAACTGGGACACAGGGATAAACTGCAACCATTAACAGTGGGGGATGGAACTGAAAGGTCATAACGTTGAGACAGAGCCCAACAAAGAGCGTGGTGGTACCTGCTCAGCTCTGTCTAAGCCAAGGCTACACATACCAAAAAAAAGAGTAGTAAGATGAAAAGACAATGGAATAGGCTCAAAGGGGAGCAGGGAAGCAAAAATCATACAGAAGGTGATAGGTAGGACAGCGTATCCTTAGATCTGCTTTGGCTCCTGACCTTAGACAATTCTTACTCTGGATTCCCTTTTCCTAGCAAAATCTATCATTCTGAAAATAAAGAGCTAATTAAAACAACATATTTAAAAAAAAACACACCTGGAGAGCATGGACAGCAAAATAGGTCTCCTTTAAGCCAAAAGGACTACAGCACTGCAAGATGCTATGTGTGCATGTGAAGTGGATGTGCACGTTATTGCCCTTTTATAGAAGAATTATCAGAACTACTCTGCATATCAACAGAACAATGATAATCACCATGCTGCAACTCATCAAATGTATCGTATGAACACGGCGTTGTACTAGGTACTGTAAAAATAAAGATTCATGGAAGAGTAAGACTTGCACTCAAATCCCGAAAAGCACTTGTAGGACTGTCTCTGTCTCTCTCTCTCTCCCTTCATCCCACTCCATTCTCTCTCTTTTTCTCTTTCCTTCCTACTTCTATACAAAAAAAAAAGCTGAATAATAAATCCTATACTTCACCCACTGTAGGTACAGAGTGTTTTACAGGAACAAATGCTTTTATTCTGATTAAGTCATATACTGTGCATTTTTGAAAGATCTAGGAAAACACAATTAATTTCAATTGGGAGGATCAGGAAAGATTTCATTGACAAAGTTATCATTTTTGCCAGGTGCTATGATTTGGATCTGAAGGGTCCCACCGAAAGCCTCGTATATTTGGATGTAGTGGGATAACTATGGAGTCCTGTGCTGTTGGGAGGTGGGGCATGGCTGGAGAGGGTGGGTGCTTAGGGCTTGACCTGGAGGGTTTGTATACACTTACTGAGGTTGGGGGTTGCCCAGGGCAGAGCTTTGAGGTGTGTGTTATTGATTTGTGGGCCAGGAAGTGAGGAAGGGGCACCCGGCCTAGCTGTGGGGGCCCAACTGACAGGTTGAACTGAGTGAAGAAAGAAACACTGTTACAGCTGCTTCTGGGGAAAGCTCTAAACTTGCCTGAATCTCCTGCTTCACTTGGCTCCTGCCCCACTTGGTTTCTGTCTGCAATGCCATGAAAAGCTCTCCAGCCTCTGCCATGTGCCTTCACCGATGCAGGCTGCCCATGACTGGACTGTGAGACTTTCTGAAACTACAAGCTAAAATATTCCTTTAAGTTGTGGACTTCTGGTATTCTGCCACTGTAACAAGAAAGTAACTAAGACAGCAGACATTGTGGATGTTTAGTTTTGCAATTAAAAAAGTAAAAAAAAAAAATACACAAAGAAACAAATGAGGTGAAAGCATGTGCAAACTGAAAAAAAGCTGGCTTGGTACAAGGCTGTGGAGCATCCTGTCAGGCTAAGGAGTCATTACTTCAAGACAGTCAGACCATCAAATGTTTACTTTAGGAGGATAGCTTTAGCAAAAATGCACAACAGATTTGGAATGAAGAGCAAGAACAGAGGATGGGAGATGAATCATACAATTCGGTGATGGCTGGCTGGGAGCTCAGTTACAACCCAAGGCAACGTCAGCACGCATGGGAAGCAGTGACCACACATGGCAGCCATTACTGAAGACAGTCAGCAGGACTTGACAACTGCTCAGACAGAGCAGGCAGTGTGAAGACAGTTGAGAAAGGAAGCCAGATAAGAAGTCAGTTCTCAGCGTGGACTAGTGGTGAGGCTTTTAAATGAGACAGTAAGCCATCAGATTGGAGTGGATTTCTGATTTTCTAAAAGTTAACTTTGTGTACCAATGGCACATCTTTATGGCTATACAAAAAGGAACTTGAATTACAAAAATAGAGTAGAAAAGTCTGGAGCAGAATGGTATATAAGACATCATCCATGTTTAGTGGAGCTGAAAAGGAAGAGGAAAAGCAGATACAATCGGAACAAAGAGGAATCAAATGGAAAGAAGACACCAATAGAAATGTGTTTGGAGAGAAAGAGACTGAGAGACAGTTGCTATAGACATGATGGATAGGAAGGACACTCAGACACCAAAGTGACATTTGACAGAGAACTGGAGGACAATGGTGTGATTGCTGGACCTGTGACTATTACACCTTGAACCCCTTGAAAAATGCAGTCTGTCTAGTTGTGAGAATGTAAGAGAGAAGAAAATCTGGGTATGGTGGTACACACATGTAATCCCAGCACTTGGGGGCTGGGATACATAGTAAGTTCAGGACAAGTCTGGACTACTGAGTGAAACCGTCTCAAAAAAAGACAGGCCAGTAGCAAAAATGAGGGACAGCATTAAGCGATTATTTGAGATGTGTCAAACTTAGAGAAAATATTCACCTACCAGTCATTTTAGTTTTGAAATGAAGACTTTCTCTTATTTTTTAGTTTGTCATTTAATCACCGATTGTAATTGACTATTCCTTTTTCATTCTCAAGTGCCATTCTTCTTTCAAGTTGAGTGGGCCTGGATCTCCCTCCCAAAACAACTTCCCAACCTTCGCTTCTCTTCCACCCCCAACTCCCGCTCTCTCTTCTTTCTCATCACATTTCAGCAACAGATTCAAAATGATTTTTAACGTACAAAAAAGATTTTATTCTGTTAACAAAAACAGAGAATCTTGGGCAATAAATTTACCAACATGTCTACTTGGAGCACATGTGAAGAAACATATAATTAAAAAAGATATTCTGAGACCCAATCCCAAAATGATTAAAAAAATAAAGTGCTGTCAATTTCTTAGCTCTGTCATAAACTTCAAATTGGCTTCAAGTTAAAGGGCTCAGTGCATAATGTTTGGCTTCTGGTGATCTATGCAGAGGTGTGCCTGTGCTCACATCCTGGGCTTTAGAAGGATCCAAAACACTTGAATATGCCATCACATATCATCCAATTTTCTCCAGGTGTTCAGTCTCACAACCTTCACGAAAACATGAAGTTTTCAGTTGCTTAAACTAAAACTTCTCTGGGTAAATTATACTTTCTCATCCCAGTTTCTCTTTCAAGTCTGGAGTCTAGAATTGAATGTATTATTTTCAGTGTGACCTCACCAGAGCAGTTTTGTCCCTCCTTTCATCAACCCAATTTTTTGACAAGTCTTCCAAAGATCAGTATATGGGTCTCTTATAAAAGTTTTAGCAACCAGAAAAGATTTGGAAGTGGAAAATGAGGCAAGACAACATAAACTGAGATCATTTCGGGTCACATAAATTCCATGAATACTCTACTATAAATTCTTTCAATGGCTAGGTACTTAATTTGGAATCAGCAAGTCAAATCACTCACTTTTCTGCAAAGTTAAGCAATCAGATAGCACATATTTCCCAAGTATGTAAACCACAAAGGTGGCCTGCTTCCCAGTAACTGCATCATTTTCCCAATTTTGTTTCTTCACACACTTCTGATGATCCTTTTCACTATAATTTTGAATGTCTCAATTTTGAATTCCAAGTTTAGCAAATTATCTTTGACTCACTTTCCTATTTGAATGTCTCATGATGTTTAGTATGCATTATAAGGCAAACAGTTCCAGTTATACAAGTTTTCAGGCTACTTAAGAAAGGGTTTCTGCTTTTGTTGCATATTTGCAAATTATGTCCCTGCTCTGTCAACATAAACGGACAGTTTTAGTAATGAGGACCATTTTATCTCAGATACTCAGACTGACTAATAAACTTTAGTGAACTTCCTTGTTATTTATAGAATGAGCTTAGCTTTCAAAGACACAATAATATTCTTAAAATTCATGGGCAAAGTATACTAATCTACACCTAAAATCAAAACACTGCTCATTCAAGAATAATATATACACTCCTCAAACTGAACCATGTTTTCTCTTTGGAGAAGCATAAGGTAACATTTAACATGTTTTTTATAAAGCTTAATGCTGCTATTCCATGGCATGGCCTTGCTCACCTGAATTAGATGTCCCAAAGTTTAAGCAACACTTTCATGATTTTTGTCATATTTACTTATCAACCATGCCAATATTTTATTTAAATGAATATTTAATGCAGCAAAACAAATTTAATTTTAAAAGAAAACTCACATATTTTTGACATTAAATACATTCAATATTTATATGGGAATAAAAACAGTATGAAGTTGCATCAAACATTAAAGGCAGTATTTTGGTTTTGTTGTGGTTTTAAGACGTGTTGATTACTAGCTGTCAGCTCTGTTACCTCTAGATTGCACACCTGAAAGTACTCCCTCAGACTCCCGGGGTCTAGGTATAAGAATCATAAGGATAAGCAATGAGAACCTACAAATAAAAACATACTCAGGTTCAAAGAAAATATTTTAATTTTATTAAAATCTCATTTATTTAAAAAGATTTTGTATAAGTGAAGAGAGAAGGATGGAAAGAATTTATAAACAGTATCTTCATCTTTATATTTGTAAAGCTTATCATTTTCAAAGCTATATGCTATATATTATCCAATTTGAGTTTAATAAGCCAATGAAACGCAAAGCAAGGTTGAGTTATGGAATCATTACCTTTATATTTGTAGACTTTTAAGTAGCATAAGAGAAGCAGGACATTTCCTGAATATAAGGCTAATTAAAATATTATACTTCTTTTCACAGGAATTAGAAAACAAGTAATCAGGTTGGACAAGAACTAAGGTTATCTACCTTCTATCTAGAAATCTACTTTTTCCCATATTTGAATTGGATAATGCAGAGCAACTGAACACTAACAAATTTTAAAATAACATACTAACTCTCCCACTGCTCCTTTTGTAGATGATACCCCAATTTGCCTACATGCTTAGTTACACAGCTGTTATTTTTCAATCTTTTCAAACATACTGTATAATCTGTCCCACTTTTATTCCCAATATGCAATGAAGAAAATCAATAAAATGATCTGTCCAAAGTCATACATGGGGTTAAACAATGCTATGACCTGGACTGAAGACCAAATCATTTTGAATTTCCTTATGAAGAAGCTCTTTCTACATGACTATACTGTCTCACAAATAAAAAGGTGTCCCAATTTAAGAAAAATGCACAAAAATCTAAGGATGTAGAGGGAGAGCCTGGAGACAGAGCGAAGTGGTTAAGGCACTTAACAAGCACAAGACTCTTTCTCAGAATGATGTTACATTTTTTAAAAAAAGAAATAGATCAATTTAGATATAATCCCTTAGTTTACAGAAACACTTACCGCTTCAAGAGTCCTATAAAGCTTGAAAAAAATCGCCTCTGCATAACCAGATCTAGTTTTAGCCTCAAGGATCTCATGTATCATTCACGATTTGACAGAAATCATAGAGCAGAGTGAGTATTTAGAAGTAAAAGATTTGGGTCACTATCACATCACTCAGCAGAGAAAACAAAACATCTTGGAAACTAATGTGATCCAGTGAAGAAAAGACGATTGAAGTTAAAAACAGCTCCGTAGAAGCCCATCAGCAGCCCATGGTGCAGAGCTCCTGTGTGTGGCTATATGGGCTGTTTATGTAAGAAACCTCAGAGAAAAAAGTAAGACTATAAAATATTGTTCCAGTTTTCCATAAGCACAGACTCAGTGAAAAGGCAGGCTCTGTTCAAGGCCATGACCAAGATCCACACTGAAATTTGTTTAACATTTTTAAAAAATCTGCCCTCTGACTAAGAATGTAAATGTTCTTAAAGTGCTGTACATTCTCCAACTGAATCAAAATCAATAGTAGGCTCATTAAAAATGAATCTTAAATCTCAATCGAGATCTATTAAGTCCCAATGTTAGTGTATGTTTTAGAAGTTTGCATTTTTAATCAAGCTTTCTAGGTGATTGATAATGCAACAATAAAATTTAAAATCCATAAAATACTTTAGAATATTAATGTCTTGGCCTCCTACTTTGATGTTCCTTTGTCCTAACTTCCATATCCATCCCATGATCAATTGCAAGGTTAGATGTAAAAAAAAAAAAGAAAGAAAAAGAAAGGTGCAAGTATTTAGTAACTGTACTAAAGCACATTCAGCTGCATAAAGTTGATCTGAGCAAGCTCAAAGTTGTTTTCCATGCTAGAAATCCAGTTCATCAACTGCACTGAGGATCAGGGGTAGTGGGTAGCTCTATAACTGATGTAGATAAAATTCTGAAAAGGACAAAAAGAAATATGATAAAATTCACGGTAGAGTTAGAGATGCATATTGCAGGCCATAGTATGCATCAGGCTTTGTGGTTATAGTGGTTAGGGAACTCAAGGTCCTCAACCCTCAGGGAGCTTACATTCTAGTTCAGGAAATGAGACAAGAAACAAGCAAACACATGTGTTCAGGCACGGACCAATGAATTTGAAGAAATACAGTAAGGTAATGGGATAACAGGAGTACAAGCCAGCTATTATGACAGTGGTCAAACAGAGCTTCTCTGAGGCCGTGATGTTCTCACTGATACACACAGATGAGAAAGAAACAGGAAAATAAGGGGCAGGAACATACTTGATGTGTCCAAGACAGCCAGAAAGGCCAGTGTGGACACAATGGGTGAGGAACTCAGTGATTGGTAAGAGAGGAGGCCGGAGAAATGAGCAAGGCTTTGTCATGGAAACCCACACCCAAGGATGGACCTGCATTCATCGCAGGACGTGGAGGACAGGATGCAGGTGGCCACGGCTGCTGTCAGACAGGAAAGATGGCAGTATGTCGGCATAGCAGGCCTCAGCTCAGCAGCTATGCCAGCATCTTGCCTCCTCTCCAGCTCCAAGTCACGGGAGTGCCGCCTGCCTCCAGCTCCAGGTCACTGGAGCACCGCCCGCCTCCTCCAGGTCTTCTCCACATCTCCCCTTCACCTGAGGGAAGGAAGCATGCTCATTAATTGAAAATGCAAGCTTATTTCCTAACATAATAACAGTTTTCCTTAGTGTGCTGAAATTTGAAGACATAAGCACAGGAAGTTTGTGGCTCCTTTTTTAAAAAATGGTCTTTCATCTAAAATAATCCTCAACAATGTTTGTTAACTGCTTGTGAAATAACAGAAATTCTGGCAGAATTTTTACATCATAAAGTCTAAAGTTGATGACAGTCAATTACAGTTTATTTGGTTATATTTGTAGTGCACAACACATCCCAGTGATTTTGAGTGTAATTTTTATTTTTAGTCTAATAATTCTACTTGGTTGATTTCTGCTACTCAGATGTACTTAAAACAATATTAAACTACTCTCTGCAGTGTACAGTTATTTCATTGTTTTATGTATGCTCAAAAATAATGGTTTCTTGAGCCAATAATCCCCTGGTAGGAATTATTCTACACATAGATTTGAAAAAGTATCAGTAAGTTCTATGTCCAAGAATGTTCACTGCAACAGTTCTTTTATTTCCCCCACTATTTTTAATTAATATACATATGTAAGACAAAGTATTTACAATGAATTTGGGTGTTTCATACACCTACATATCATATCGACTTTATAATCCCTTCCCATTTTCTACCTTCCCACCCCCTCCCGATCTCCTCCCCCAACTCCAGCTATCATTTCATGTGGTTCCAAAGAATGTCTGTGTTCTGGGTTTTCTAAGTCAGAGAAACCATACAGTGTTTAACATATTAATCTTCCACACCTAAGTCATTTCACTTAAGTCACCACTCTAACTCAGCTTCCTATTCCTCGAATCGGTCACAGTAGTTAAATCTTGATGCCTCTTCTCTGAATCCAACCAATCCCTTTATTGGAGTATTTACCAAAAGTTTTTTTTTTTTTTCCTGTATTTTGCTATATCTTTGTTGCTATTCTTAAACCTGGCCTTACCCACCAGTTCACAACATAGTTCTTAATAGTGAAAGACTAGATGCCAAACACCTATAATCCTAGCACGATGGGAAGCTTGACTTTAGCCTAGGCAATTTAGTAACTCAGTGAAACCCTATCTCAAAATAAAACATAAAAAAAAAAATGGACTGAAGATGTAACTCAATGTGAAGGCCCTGGGTACAATTTTCATTGCTAGAAAAAAAATAGTAAAAGTCTACAAACACCCTGAATGTCCTATTACTGACTGGCACTGGCTAAATAAATCATGATACATTATTCAAGAGAATTATTTTGTGGTGCTTACAAAACAATAAAGCCTAAGAATGACACTATGTACAAGATAATTTTTATGTAAGGAAAAAATAAGGATATGTTTACATGCACATATATCTAGGTTATACTTGTAAATATTTTCTTGAATACATGAATTCTTCAATATTATTTTTGAAAGTTTTTTTCTTGTATTTATTTGTATTAATACATGTTTGTAATACATAATGATTATATTTATCTTGGGGGAACTGGTACATATACACATTACATCTTAATCATTTTCACTTGTCCTTCTCTTCCTTGTCCTCTCACCCCATCCCTTTCATTTCCTTCCCATCTTTAATGTTTTAATAATTTGTTATTTTAAAAATAATTAGGTACATTGGAAATAAATTCACTTTCTTCTTTATGTATGTTTCTACTAAACGTTAATGTTACCCATAAAGGATAGATGAGCATAAGATATACCTGCCCAGGCAAAAATGTTTACATAGTGCTACCACAGTACTGTAAGGAAGACATGTCCTTACTTGACTATGACTCTACTATTACTTGTATTTTTCAGAAAAAAAGCCCAGTGTTTCCTAAATCTGGCATGTAGTATGCAACATGGTCACTCACAAATGTGATGGATATGGTGTGTGTTTCTCATGCTGGGGCAGGAGGTTACCAGGGTCTATATCACAAGACCCAACAAAGTCTTGTCCAGAAAAGGTATTATAGGATGTAAGAATTATTTCACTTCTACTTCATCATGTACATAGCAGTAGATCAGTATTAATGCCAAATACAATACAGATCAGGTAACAAAATATATCCAGAATCAAGAAGACTGAATTAAGTACATTCAAAAGTTCATTTTTTAAATACTCCTAATACCTGATATCAAAATTGGAAGACAAATGAAAGTTTGCATTATTTTAGAAGGTATATATTTTAAAGCAATAATTTAATGTGACATTTTCAGATTCACTTTACACTTAAAAATTTCAGATTCATTTTGGAGAGAAAATTGAATATCAGTAATGATTTAATTTACTAGATATATACGGTAGATACTTGAGAAGTAATGTGGGCTACTCCTCTAATGTAGTGAGTGAACCAAAGCTACCAAAACACTGATACAATATAAACTCTTACATACACTTTGACCAAATTTCATGTAAAAAAGTAGCCTAATTATGAATTATGCTACAAGTAGAAAAAAATACAAAGTAAAAAAAAGACTATAGGAACATAATTATAGCCCTCAGCAGATAAGGTTAAATAATGAAATGAAGTCAATGAGTATGCTTGATAAAATGCATGGTTCATTTATAATTTTCTTGTCTTAGAAGATTTTTCCATTACATTTCAAACTTTTAATAGTATAACAAAATTTCCAAAGTCTAGAAATTTTCTTATTATAACTTTAATTTGAAATCAATAATCTGAATTCATTTGTGAATAATCAACATAAAATTACTTTGGTAACAAATCTAGTATGCCCCAGACATGTTAGGGACAAGAGAGAGTTAGTTATATCAGCTGTTTTCAGTGTATAGACATTAAGATTAACTCAATCACTGTAACTGAAACGATGGTATAATTATACTCAATGTGTGCTTCCAGGGCTGGAATACAATCTGATTAAAGTCTCATGAAAAAGTTTTATTAAAAAAAAAGTCTGGGGAAGGGGGAATGATTATGAATAAAGAGATAGAATGCCCTGTTTTTCAAGTACAGTATTATGGAAAAATTTGTGGTCCAATCAAGAACATAACTGTGGGGAAAAATAACATTCACTGAATGTGTTGGAATTGCTTTTGGGAACAATTTAACAGGATGTGCTTAAAGTTACTCCCTAGCTGATAGAAGCCAGATGTGTGTCTGCCCTACATCTTTTGGGCTACAAGAGGATAATATTAAGATCACTGGAGGGGCTCAAAACTCTACGGATAACCCCATCAATAATGTCATACATTGTGCAGGTTAATCATATGCAAAAATATTCTGATGAGGGCAAAATCAAGTACCACTGAATATATTTTCAATTTACTTGGACTAAAACATTCATCAACAGGATTATTGAGTAGAATACTAAAAAGAGTCACAGATATTTTAGAGTAAAAAAAGGCAACTTATAAAAGTATAAAAATAGCAAATCATAACATAGAAGCTTTTCAAAGTATCTTTTCAGTAGCAAGACTGTGTATAAATGTGCACACACACAGCAGATGCAAGTTATTTTTGATAACTTTTCTTTCTATAGAAGAAAAATAAGAAAAACCTCTCTGACTTGAAACATTAATTAACCAAATTTGAAAATCTGTATTAATCAACAGAAATAATTTCCAGAATGCAAGTACTAAGTACAGAGAAACTGCTAAAAAGAGTTAGGCTTTTACTCCATGCCTATCTCACTACGCCCTATCTTGACGGCTGGAAGGCCTCATACCCTTCCCTCTGCCATTCTATGACCTTTCCTTCTTACCACTAATCTCCCCTACCATGATACCTCCAGGCTGATTTCTCCTCAAAGAGCCCCATAGTTTTCCTACTTCACCCATTTAAAACTCCTTTTTCTTCTTTACTTATGTTCTCTAGAGGAATAAGAGGAAATCTACCCCAGCATTGTTATAATTCAAGACAAAATGCAAGCGATTAATAAAGTTAATTCTTCAAGAGTATCTAAACATTTTAGATGAATGTTACACAAATTTTAATTGGTAGAAAAATGTAGAAAATGTTTAAAGAGGAGATCTCTATCCTACAACCCCTGGTCCAAAATCGGCCAGCATTAAGACATGTTCTATCTTTCCAAATTCACACAAGCCCAATGGAAAAGAAAGTAGATTAGAGAAACAACTCTCTTCAAGGGGATACTTTACACATCTTCCTTCTACTTACTCCTCAGAAAAATGGTCAGAGTAGGCATTATTCTCTTCTATGATTAAGATGAGGCTTAGAGGTTATCTCAAGAAAACTGCCCAAGGTCACCAACCTACTAACAATTCTATTAGTTTAACATTGTTAGCATATATTATATTGCCAGAAACTATACTGAAGACAAGGCCTCTGCCTATAGTGAACTCTCAGGTGGGGGTGAGGATAGCGGTAAATTTTCCATTAACAAAGTTTGTATTTTCATACATTTTGGTAAATCCTATGAGTGAGTTTTACATGAAGTATGTTAATATCAAACACAACACTGTGATGGATCACAGTAATGGCCTCCATTCTCCCTGCATACACACAGCAGCAATGAGACATCACAGTAAATATTTTGACTCTGGAGTTAGCTGTATAATTCTCTTTAACCAAACTGTAATGTTAGAAAGCTTTTATAAAGTGAAATATGCACAAGTTTTCCATGGCAGTTGGCATATGACAGATCTTCAATATAGCATGCCATGTAACCTATTTTATTACTTTCTAGAATTTTGCATGACGGGACGGATAAGTGTTATCAAGTAAATGGTAAGAGTGATGATTACTCTGGGCTGCATAGTCGTGTCCACTCAAAATTCATATGCTGAAGCCCTAGTCATATATAATGTAGCTATTTGTGACAACAGGGCCATTAAAGAAGTGATTAAGGCTACATAAGAAGAGACACTCGAGAGCTCTGTGCGTGCTCACTTTCTCTCCCTACTCCTCTGTTTCCTCAGGAACACTCTGAGGAAAGGTCATCTGAAGACACGCAGGAGAGTGACCATCTGCAAGGCAAAAAAGAGCCCTCAAGTTGGCTGTGTCTTTGATCTTGTACTTTTTCAGAACTGCGAATAAGAAATTAATGCTGCTTACGCCATCCAATCTGTGGCATCTTTTTATGGCAGCCTGAGCCAACTAACTCAATGATGATGATAAATGCTTTTTTTCCAACAAAGGAACAGACTAAGGAATGCTAGGTTGCATTTACTGTAGCTTTTCCCCCCCTGTAGGCCAGTTTGATGTTGCTGATAAATGCATACTGCAAACAGAGGTCAGTCACTGTAAAGCCTTAGCTTTATTAGAAGTTACTGCCCAGAGCCACTAATAATGATGGGGCACTTTTAAGATGCAAAGACTAACAAGGCTCCAAAAGAGCCAGATTCCAGAGGAGATTCCATGAAGGAATATTCCTGATCATGTTAAAAAAAATACCTAGAATGAAAATCTCAGTGAACAGACTACAAATAATCCAGGGTTGGGAGTGGAGTGGGTAGTCTGCAGGAAGGACAGAAGGGCCAACGACAACAACACCTGTCACTTGTTTCTACACTACACTGGCATTATGCTAAGCTTTTATATGTGTTATTATTGGAATCTCTCCAAGCCACCAAAGCCAATGGAGAAAGCGTCATATTCATTCTCTTTTATTTGAAAAATGTGTAGAACTGAAGCTTCATAACCCAATCTGATTTAAAAAAAAAAAACTTTTTTTAAAGCCGCTGTTTTTTCCTTTGTACCTTCTCCAGTGGTGGCATCCCTTTATAGATTTGCCTCTAAGGTTTTGTCTAAGATACACAATTTAATTTTAATACCAATGAAAGATAAACATTAAAATACATAAAATAAGATCGAGTAATTGTGCATATTTTAGATGTTTCCTCCAATCAATCTAAGGTATTCTAGACATATTTATAGAAGTGTATAAATCATAACCTCAGGAAATACTCATAAACATCTCAAATTTGAAAAAAAAGAGAAGAAAAGAGAAGAAAGGACACTTAAAAAAAATTAGAGAACCAAAGATACAAACCCAAATTTAGTGAAGCAGCAGCAGATTCAACATGAATGGGACTTGGCAAGGAGTTAAGGGGCTGCTGCCCTTTCAGCCATGATAGCCATCCCACACTCAAACTGTCATCACAACCCTTTTATACACATCTTTCCAATAGCATCTAGTAATCTGATATAACTACAAGGAAAAAGTTCCTGTTCCCACAAATGGGGAAGATGCCTCTGCTGTGGGATTTTTGTTTTTCATAGAATTGGGTATGTTGCCACAAATCTACTTATTTTTTACTTAGTAAAACATCATTCACACATTCTTAATTAAGTTTATTTTTCTGCTTTTCCTGAGAATTATCTTTCTTTAAAAAATCTTACGTCTTGATTATGATGTTAGCCTGAGAACATTTTCTTTGAAATGTAAGAACCATAAAATCAAAACAATTTTGTTTACTGACAACAGCCATTAATGGATTTAATGAACAAATGGCATTTGAAGACAAATAAACATATGTTACACTTTAAGACAAAAATCTAGGGAGCAATTTTCCTAATTTACAATTTGTGTTCTCTTCTAGAGACTGTTAGCAAGAAAAAAATGGTTTAGAGGGATGGAAAATGTTTCAGATAGATAATTCAAGTGGTAATCTACTATATTTGATATACTAAAGAAAATTCAAACAGTTTCTTTTACTACATTGCAAAAGGTTTACTGCTCTAAGGACAATGACTATTCACAGATTTAAAGAATAAGAGTGTGTTGTACTTGGGAGAGAGAGAGGATAAACAGGGAAGAAGGCATTTTGCAAATACAGTTAGGTGTTTAGCTTAGAATCAAGGGCACATGCTTCATAAAAAATAAGTCAAGACAAATAGAACTTACTGCTCATTCATTTCAAGAATATATCAAAATTATGGAATGGTCTTCATATAATTTATATGACGTATTAAATCAGTAATATTTATGACATAGAAACATATATTCTTAAAAATACGATTCTCTTTATATTACACCCAGAAATCCTACTAAAAACTTACTCTGTAACTATTGAGCCATTTCAGAAACATAAAAAAATATGACCACCTCTAATTAAAATGTATCTTTTCCTGTTAAACTTAAATGTTAAGAACATTTTTATATATACACACATATATAATATATATTATATAGCACTGGGGTCCAGTGGTACAGGCCTGTAATTCAACCACTTTGGGAGGCTGAGGTAGGAAGATCACAAGTTTGAGCTTAGCTTAGGCAACTTAGCAATTTATGAGATCCTATCTCAAGAAAATGAAAAATAAAGAGGATAAGGATACAGCTCAGAGTGAAGGCCCCATATTCAATCTCCAGTACTAAAAATAATGGTGTGTGTGTCATCACTTAAATTGTATGATGGGCTATAGTAATGGATTACTCTTGAAGAAACATAACTCTTTACCTCTAATCATCATTAAATGCATAGATAATTTGCTTCTTACTAGAATTTTATTACTCATTTTATTCCTGACTTACATATTGTCTTTATTTGTAGAGAAGGGACCTTTTTTTTTTTTTTTTTAGGAAAAAACATAGAAAGGGGATATAGGGAGGATAAAGCCTTTGCTAGTAAGAAAGGGGATCCGGAAATGTGGGTTGCTTATAAAATATTTTTAAAGCAACATAATTATGAGCAATTTAGCCTTAATTCCCATGTCACAAAAATCAGACTCCAGCCTTCCAGATGACAGTTTACTTTTTATTTCCTGTAAATTTCACAATCAGATATAGAACCTCTGAGAGTATTAGCCACTGCCCGGGGTCCAACCTAAGCCAACTTTTCCTTTTTGAGAGATTTTGCAATTGCTGGGTTCCACAGGAACAGAAGTTCTCAACCCACGCTGCTCATTAGAGTTCTGTGAGTTTCTAAAAAATTACTGGAGCCCATACACCCATACCACAGTGAACAATCCAGACTCCGAAGAGATAGAAACAAAGCCAATAGTCTACCTACGAAGTTCCCCACATGATTTCAATGTGCTTACCAGGGTAAAGAACATATCTAAGATGGAGATGGATCGATGGTTACATCATGGTTAGCTCAGTACTGGTAACAATCTGATAAAACAATCATAAGGAATGCAGAAAACCAGGGATGAGACTTTTGATAAATAACTACCAAGTAAGATTCTATGGACACAGAAGATAGAAGAGTATATAAAAGTCTTGGCTTGACTTTGTCACCAAAAAGCATTATAAATTTAGGCAATTCAGTCCCCAAAGTACAGAACTTGAAAGAGGATGGAAGGCTCACTGCTCCCCACCACAACAGCTGTACTTTAGTTTTATATATTGGGCTATAGACAGAACTTCATTTTACGAAAAGACTCTGTGGTGTAATAGTTTGAATAGAGCTCACTGATAAATTCTTTAAGATCTCATCTGAGATAATTTTACCAAATCCATGAATACAGGAGCTGGCCCACTGGTCCCATGCAAAACAAACAAACAAACAAACAAACAAAAAACCTGGAAATAATTACGGTGATGTGTATTCTCTGTGGTTACACACCCATTTTCCCATTGGTGCACTCTGTGTTTATCTAAGGTCTTCCACACCTGCAGAGTTTCTCCCTCTGCATCTCTCAGGTACTCATCTAATCTGCATCTCCCAGGTACTCAAAACCTGTCTGATTCTCTCCCATGTTGCACAGACTGCACTCTCTTCTGACTCAATCAGATTAACTGTAAATATAATCAAATCATCTGATTGTAGCCTACATTTGAGGCTCTAAAACCAACTTTGTACAAATACATTACATTATGGAATAAAGAGGCTAAACATGTGCCAGCTTTCTTTTGGGTTTACCTCCCCTGCCCACCCCCCCCCCCCCCCAAATTAACATTCCCTTCCCAGAAGCAGGCCTGAAAGGAACTCCATAAACAGGATCCCCAGCCCTCTGACTTCCTCTTGAGGCCAGGGAGGAACTCTGCAGAAGGCTCAGGGGAGGAGAAGGGAGCAGGACATCCACTGCCTAGGTCTGTTCACTAGCACTGCCACTGCCCTCAACTGCACATTGAGATTCCTCAAAATGCTGCCTCCTTGCAGGCTTCAAAACCCAACTTTATGCCTAGGGATGAAACTACCTCTGCTCTTGCTAGTCCGTGGGTTTTTCACATTCTGCCCCTCTTTTTAAACAGCTGCTTGATTGAACCCTCCATGAACTATCCTAATTTAACTGAGATGTTTCCTGATAAGATCTTGATATGTTTGTTGGTCAAAGATTTTCACTCCTAAGTCTTTAAAGAAATAGAGATGTGTGCAAAGTTTTAAGGACATTAATTATCTTAAACAGATATCTCACTGTCAGGACTAATTAGAAAAGAGCCACATCTGCCACCTGCTGCTGTGCAGACACTAACCCTTAGCTGCTGGATCCTCCGATGTCCAACAGAAGTGGAATAGGGCATGCAGGGAGCCTGGATTTTCCAGTCAGTATGAAAATATTTTAATATTTTAACAACCAGCACAGCTGTATCATTCAAATGTTAAATCCTATGTATGATGACATTCATGAAGAATGATTTGTAATAGCAAACAAAAGTGGAAAAATAATATCTTCAATACTACATTATAGTAGGTGCATATGATAAAATGAAATAAAACACTAAAATTATACCTCAAATGAGTACTTACTGATACAATAAGAGAATATAAACTACTTAATAAAAAGCCAGGTAGTCACAAAACACTACAAGCTGGAAAAATTCCAACTTTGTTTAAATACTATTTATATATTTAAATAAAGTATCTGCAAAAATACATTTAAAAAAACTAGTAATGTTTGCCTCTGGATGAGAAATAAAAGGTGATATTAATTTTCTTCTTTACACATATACAGTAATTCTCCCTTCTCTATGGGGAACATATTTCAAGACATCCAGCGGGAGTCCTACAGACACTATTTTTTCCTGTATCTATTTATATGATAAAATTTTCCTTTATAAATTAGGCATAGCAATAAGAGATTACCAACAAATACAAAATAGAACAATAATTATATACCATAATAATTATTTAAAACACTAACTACTTTTTTCTGGAATTTTTCATTTAATATCTTCATAGTGAATCTGTGGAAACTGAAACCACCGATAAAAGAAAGACATCTCTATGCATTTTGCAAAATTTCTGTCACTGATTTACTTTTTATACAAAATATACACAAATACAAAATTACCTTTCAAAAAGTGAAACATGGTTATTAAGCTCCTCCTGTAAATTGAACGTTAAGGAACTTTTAGTGACTATGGTAAGAAGTTTTACTTCCTTTTATCTCAACAAAGATTCACTGCTTAACCTTTACACAACAGGGAATAGAGAACAGAGCTCGGCACTGGTGAGCTAACAACAGCCAAGTGGTGATGATGGATGGCTTAACAAAGAAATAGTACATTACTATGATAGACAAAAGTAGAAATATGTGAATATAAAAAAGGAAAAACCAGATAGATTTTTTTTTTCTGGAAGGAGGTTATGGAGAAGAAGTAATGACTGTGCAGGACTTTGAAGACTGAATGAAATGTTGATCAGTGACTAGTGGAGGGTACAAGCGGGTAAAGGATGTGTAACAGGAAACTATAAGCTGGGAGTGGGATGCAGGCTGCACTACCTTATCTGAAAGGCTGATGCAGGAAGATCACAAGTTTGAGGCCAGTCTGAACAACTCAGTGAGACTATCCCAAAATAAAGAAATAAAAAGAGTTGGAGATAAGAGCTCAGTGGTAAAATGGCCCTGGGCTTCATCTCTATTACTGGGAGGGGAAAACAACTAGATTTAGTCAGTGCATACAACATGCATGTATATCACTTGAACCCCATCAATATATACAACTAATAATTAAACAATAATGAATGTAATAAAAAAGTAAAGATAATAAAAATAAAAACCACACAAGGCAGGATGCAGCTTTTCTAGGAGAGGATCTCATACTAATTTGCTCAGGCAAAGAAAGTTAGGAATTCAAAAACAGAATGAGCTCATTATCTAAGAAACTTTCAACGATCTTGACTCTGAATGAGAAACTAAGCATTTATTAAAAATATGAGAGGAACTAAGCTAGTGTTTATTATGTGTTAATTTTGTAACTGAAATCATATTAAAAATGAGAAAACTAAGACTCCAATAATAAGGGCTTCCTTAGACATTCCTGAAATTACATCCTAGTGGGTAGCCATTTACTCTGCCTACATACTGTATACATATGCAGTATGCTACTTGTATTGTATTTTATCAGTTGTTCTCAAGTGTATTCAGAGTTTTGAATTTATACATTAGAGTACTTCCTCATTGCCACAAGAGTTAAATATTAACTCACTATTGATACTACAATCACGTGTGCTCTGATTTATAGGATATGGCATAAATGTGAGCAAACTGGTAAGCAATCAGAAAACAATAAATGCTATATTGAAATAATCACCTTAAAAGTGAAACCTTTAATAAAACAATTTTTTTTGGAAATTCGGTATAGAAAATATTTGAAGCCAGAGGATATTTTAAATTTTTAACAAATATTTATGCTTTTTATTTTAAAATATTTTTCAATGCTAACCATTTTGGCCATTTTTATTAGGATGAGTTAACTCTGGGCTTATCATTATAATATTCTGATATTCCTCAAGTATGGAAAAATGGGACAAAATTGACAAATGCTTCATGTAGACACCAGGCCAAACATGACTCTATAAGCCTCATGAAAAGTGTAGTAATCAAATTAAACCTAATGTATTTCACTCACCACTAAGGAATTTTATTTGCCCAAGACAATACTCAGCTTTTCTTCAACATGAACCAAATTACTTTTTTAGTTGCAAATTACTTTACTCCACTTGAATCTCTGCCCTTTGAAGACTAGGGATCCTATTAAGAATCTTTTAATAATTCTATTATAGCTCGATCTTGTACCACCGGACTTCAATGGGATATTCAGTGTGCAAAAAACAAGTTGACCTGAGTTCCTTTAAAGTCTTAAAAGGTTAATTAATATTCACCAAACACTTTGAAGATAAAATGCAATATCAAGAGTAATAATTATTTTTTAAAATAAAATCACAGAGAACTGCCATTCTATTCAAGTGTAAAGAACATTTTTTTTCTGATTTTACTTTTGCTTTTTAATCCTTGCTCCAGTATTTCCCAAAATCTTGGGGGGCGGGAGGAGTGCAAATGTCACAGAATGCAGTCTATGTTTTCTTTTAAATACGTAAATAAAAACTAGGCCAAAGGCAAAAACTAAAAGTATTTTTCACACCACATTTGCTCCCAAACAATTTTTGGCCCTAAGCACATATGAAAGCACTATTCTGAGCTTGAAGGAAGCGCTGCATTAACAAGCAGTGAGATGGAAATGACCAGACATGGTTTGAGGTCTCAACTCAGAAACTCAAGACTCCATGCTGGCTCTGACTCTTGTAACTGCAGGCCAGGAGTGATGGACTCCATTCTCCACACAGACTCCCTCTACTACAGGTCAACATTATCCGCCACCCACAACAGCTCCGCAATGGAAATCAGCCCACTTGTTCTATGTGGAATCAGGATCACAATAGAAATTTATCGCTTTTCTACCTCACTTTCAACAGCGTAATAGTCTTTAAAATGGTCATGTCTCACAAAACAAATTCCTAGCAGATTCCGAGGTGAAAACCAGGTATAGGTGATAGCCGGAGTTGGGGGAAGGGTAGGGAGGGGGTGGGAATGATTGTAAAGTCGATATGACATATATGTGTACGAAACACCCAAATTCATTGTAAATACTAGGTATTACATTTGTATATTAATAAAAATAGTGGGGGGAAAAGGGTCTAGAAAAGTCTAGTGATAACCTCTGCCCAGGACCTCTGCACCTCTATATAACAGCGAGCCTTGGTGGTGAATGACCTCTAGACTGCACTTTAATTTCAGCTATTTTTTTTTACATATATCTGGTGAATACATGGTATTTGTATATGGAGATCAAGATACATCGAGCAGTGGGAAGCACTATGGCGACTGAGGATAACAGAAAATGCCTGTCTTTAAAAAACCACCTACAAAGCTTGACTTTGGAGCAAATGATATTCAGCTCGTCAAATCCTTGACAGTCTTCCAATTTAGTAACCTGATTACCATAAAATGCCTACTGGCAAGAGTAAAAGCTGAAGTGTTTCAATTTACCCTCACTTGCTGATGAGTCCCAATTATTTTTTAAACATTTAAAAGAAGACCAACAGTTTTAAGATAAACCCTCTTAAAGTCTCAGGTGGATCTATTTAAAAGTTAATTTTTAAAAATTTTTAAGTAGTCTTTAGTCTTTCTTTGGAACTTGGAGCGATTTCCTAAAAGTATAAACAAGTGTAGGAAGATTCAATGAAAATCATATTGCTTGAAGCAATCTAGGAGAAGTAATATTCATAGTGAAAAAGTAGACCCAAACTGTTTAGACAAAGGAATAAAATTTTAAAAGCCATGTATTCGTTAGGGTTCATAACTGCAGTATTTTGCCAGCAGAGCTATAAAATTTTCATATATTTATTAAAGATCAAATTGCTAAAGTAGTCTCTTAAAGGGTAAATTTAAACAAGTTCATAAATTTAAAAAATGTAAAACACTGCAGATTTGAAGTTAGTTGATAAAAATAGTCCATGAAAATGATAAAGTATCTACCTTATGTGTTACTGCAGTAACATTTAACTTCTTGCTCATTTAGGAGTTCCTAGAATTCTAACTGTGGTAGTAAAGCTTACAATACACAGGGCAATAATTTCAAAACCCCATGTCTTTTAGACTTTAAGCAGAAAATCTTCATATAAAAAGACCAACTGGGCTCTGAACCACTAGACACATTCATGTCAATCTACAGAGAAGTAGAACTAAAATATGCAAAAGTCACTCATGGATATGGGCCAAGAAACTCAGTATGATGAGAGAAATCATAGTGTGGTATATTTCACTTGGGTAAGTGAGGTCAGCTATGGTTTGGTCTTCCCAGGAAGCTAAATGAAAGCATGCTATTAAGGTGCATTTTTCTGGAAATTTTTATAAAGGCATGACATAACAGGTAGCTGCTTGGACAAACATAACATCACATTGCGTTGACATGTAAATAGGGCCTGTCACCTGGCACTTGCAGATGACTTCTTGAAAACCGAAGCCCTGCTTTCAGCAATTCTTGAGGAAACAGTCTCTCCCAACAACCATAGACATTAGGAAATGGGGACTGAAGAGTCAGGGGCAGGACAGTTATTTTTACTAAAATTCTAATCATAGGTATAGTTACCTCACAAGCCAGCCAGCAGCTGGAAAATTTTCAAGACAATAAAGTAGAATAAAAGTTAGCAGAGCCACTATAGATCACAATTCAAATGAAGGACAAAAGACTCTCACGGTATGAAAGTTTTACTGGAACTCTTATGTGTCAAGACTGTATGATCTTTAATAACCTCAACCAATTCAGAAAAGTAAAAAAGCAAGTCTTCTATGAGACCCTTAACCTACAAAAGATATGAACCAACATTAAACATTCATGATGCACCACTGCTGGTCAGGACTGTGCTCCAAAGTGTGAAGGGCAGTGAGCCAGGCAGTAAAGGGATGGCTCTGGTGAGTTCTTTTTCCTCTATTCCTGTACCACGACAAAGCGGGTAAATAGGCAGGGCATGACAGAGGTACTGTTTTGCAAGTAAACATCTTTTTGGAAAGTTTGTTTTAGTTTCTCAAACTTTGATCTTGTCCATGTGTTTCCACATGTGTTCACATGGACATTGGTTATGCTTTAAAAATACACTGTAAATATGACCTTCTATCGCAGGGTGGGGCTTACGGAGAACTCACTCTGTGACCACACATCATGTACTACACATTTTACACACAAACTTTCTGTTACTCTTAATAATCACACCGTGAAATGTGTTATTATATCCACTCCACACACGAGAGATTAACATTCCAAGGAGTAAAGTGGTCTGCAGAGAGCCAAAGAGCTACGAAAAGGCAGAATCAGATTCAAACCAACTTCTATCTTGCTCCAGACTAAGTGCTTTATGACTGTGTTTTAGAAGTATGTTTAGACCCTTTAGTTCCCTTGCCAAGAACAGTCATCCACATCTGCTTCATGAAATAGAAGTTTTGCAATTACAAAGCATCGATGTATGTCTTAGAAGTAGGTTCTCTGTTTGAAACCAGTACTAGACCAGAAGCCAGTAGCAATCTTTGCCTTACTATTCTTCTTATTCTCTTGTTACTGATACTCCTTCGTGATTTCTAAATATTCTCCTCTCCAAGGCCACTTTTCTTGTCCTCATTGCAAGGTTTCATCTCTCTCCCTTATGGAATAAAAGAGAGCCAACCGCTGCTAGGTTGAGTTGCAAAAAGGTGTTTGTAGCTCCTAATCATTCACATATTCCAACACATGATATACACCTGCATTTTTACTTTCTATGCGTAACTTGTGCTCAAAAGTGGCACTGCCTATATTGGAAAGCCTCTCTTTAGTTTTTAGGTTTCTAAATACTTGGCTATTTTGTCTCCCACCAGAACTTACTATGAGTATAATTGCTGATCACCCTACACAAACTCCAAAGATTCTAATGAATACAGACTGAGAGCCAGGTGTAGTTGGAAATGTCTGTAATTCGAGCACTCAGGGAGGCTGAGTCACAAAGATCACAGGTTAAAGCTCAGCCTGGACAAATTAGTGAAGCAATAAGGCCTCGTTCCATAAAAAATGGGCTGGGGCTGGGGCTTAGTGAAAGCCCTGTGCTGGATCTCTAGTACACTCCCAAAAGTAAAACAAAAGTATATTCAAAGGATACACATATACTGAAGAATTACCAGAAAAATAAGTGAATTGTTCTATGCTTTCAATTAACAGGGACTAAGCTATTGAATGTGTCATATAATTTCAGGAAAACAAAAATTATTAAGGTACAGAGAAAGAGTTTATATAGCTATCAGACTTAGTTCTAATAAAATTCATCACAAGAAATGTCTTTTTTACATTGAGAGCTGGTAAAAAATATGTATTATAACTAACACAAGGTTTTATAAAACAATACTAATCATTGTTATGAGCAATGCAGTCTGATATTTATTTCTCTTTCGTTTCTTAAATAACACTTATAGTGACCTGAAAAATTGATTTCATGATACACTAATGGGCCAGAACCACATTTTGAAAGACGTACCAGAGGAGCATCAAGTATTACACTGTCATTCTCTTCATCTCTTTCTTGTGGCTGATAACATTAACAAATCTCAGTATTCATACACGGTTCAGCATTCCAGGAAGCAAAAAAGTGGACATGGCATGATCACTAAGTTCTAAGGGGCCAAGAGATAAGGCTACAGCAGCTAATTTTGTTATTTTGCTCTTTCTACCCTCAGGGTTTGCATAGTATTCAGCACATACGTGGCTCTATCCAATGAAAGTTGAAACCGAAAATGGCAGTGAATTAAGAAGGCAAGCTTGGGTTCTCTGGAGTTTTCTACGGCTATGGCTCCTCACCCTTTCACTACTTGCTATCGTGAACTATAAATCTCTCCAAATTTAATGATGTTGATTACTCCATGTACCTTCTCTACATCCATACCCTGAATTATAGTAAGTTATTTGCACCAGGGTATTTGATGATATCTATGATCTCTTAAAAGCAATTGACTTAAACTTTAAAAATGATCAAGAGATCACTATGACATTGAAAGCCATAACAGAGTCCCTGGTCCCCTGATAAGTTGATTCTAAAAGAAAGGAGAAAACTGATATGCCAGGCTCTTAGCAAGATACTGACATGTATTATTTTCTCATTTCAACTCTTCAATAATCTGATCGCTTTGTATCATTAACTGATGGCAAACCAAACCCTTAGAAAAAAGACATGAGGTCGCACAGCTGGTAAGTGCTTGGTAGGGCCAGGACTTAAACCTCACTATTTGCACCACGTGGGCTCTCTTTCTCTCTAATACTCCAGCTGCTCTTGAAAATGCCGTATTAAATTACAAAGAAACGATGGCCAGAAGCCTCTAACCCATCCAAAATGTGTGAATTTAACAGATCATCACTCTGGAAAAATAAAACCCAATACCTTAGTAACAGACTTCATCATGTAACTTTGCTTTTCCTTTATCACATCTTCATGAGTTATTCATTGCCAGGTATATTTTTCTTGGCAGCTGTTAAGCTTGGCTTGGATATAAGTTCTTACTGTGAAGTAATTCGGATGTGTTGAGTCCTCTATTACACTGAGAAAAAATAAGACTCTACGTACGCATACGTGTGTTTATATGGGACAAATCCAAGTATAAAATGGAAGCAATATATGAATTAGGGGTGTGTTTACAGTGCAGTAAGAAGAGGTCGAACCCAGACAGAATCAACAATTGCAGCCTTTTGACCCTCCCAGAAGCAGTGTAAGGAAATGGTGCAGAAAAGAGTACGGGTCAAATTTAACTCACATCTGCCCACACACAAGTATACACTGTTTGACGTAGTCACAGAATCTACAATGTGTAATTTGCCCAGTCATGAGCATGAGTCACTGTAAAAGTTACTAAGAAGTTCATTCAAAAATTCGTATTTGTATTACAAGTATGCAATAGCAGTTCTAAACCAGATGCAGCTTAGGGGACATTTGGCAATGTGCATAGACATTTCTGGTTGACACAACTGGGCAAAGGGCAAGGATGCTCTAAACATCCTATAATGGTCAGGAAATTCATAATACCGTATTGCCAAAATGCCAGTAATATCAAGGTTGAGTCCCCTGGTTTACAGTATCATACTCAGACATGAACAACTGCTACATTCTAGGTGCTTCTCTGGCCCTGAGTCTCCTTGGAAATGATAAGAGGATCTGCTTCAGTGGATTACTGTAAAGGTTAGAGTATTACTTATAGGTGGCATTTAGAACAGTGTCTACAACACACTAGGCACTCAATGTGATCATCACCATCACCATAAAAGTTCACTGTGTGCACAGCTGTATTTCTCAAGGTAAGACCCATCATTGGGTCTGTTTTGTGGTACGAAGAAAAGGGATTCAGCAGTTAAGACAAATTTAGAAAATGGGTTGAAATCAGACAAATTATTTCAGAAACTTTTGCATCTTTAATAAGCAAAACATATGACACTCAAAATGCTTACAACTGGTCTAAACAAAAATCGTATGTAGAATATTACGTTTTAAAGAAAGTCTGGCATGACAGAAGGGCCCAGATTGACAATGTACAGACAGGATTTGGCTCTCGAGTCTATCATTTACCTGTCAAGAACCCTGGCTGAGTTCCTTCACTTTCCTCAGCCTCACTACTCACACTGTCCAAAATACAAGTTGGGCCCTTCAGATCTTAAAGTCGTTGATGCATCTGGGTATTCGCTGCATGTCTTTAGTAGCATTTACATAGAATGTGTGTGCATGTGTGCATGTGTGTGTGCTATTAAAGCTCCTCTTATTTCTCTGAGTTTAATCATTATTTTGTTCAGCTTGCAAACTAAGTTTACATTACAGCCCTTTGTGGCTGCTGCTTTATTGTGTCTCTAGGCTAATTACAAGCATTACTAAACCTAAATGTTATCCCTAATAAAGACTTTTGTGATTATCTTATTTAGGGATGTAAAAATCTTTATCCTCCACAAGACAAAAATGAACTAGTCCCAGGCCCCTTTATATCTTGAACAGTGAGAAAGGATTGTGGTAAAGAGAATCCTACTAAGAAGTTGAGATCCAGGTATTACTTAGACCCATCTATTGTTTACCAGAATATGGAAGACTGTGTGTGCATGTGTGCGTGTGTGCGTGTCTGTCTCTCTGTGTGTGTGTGTGTGTGTGTGTGTGTGTGTGTGTGTGTGTGTGTGCGTGTGTTTGTTGGACAGAATGTGAATACCCTTCCATGGGGAGTTCAATTCTCATATAAAAGGTACAGTAACAGCAGGCACTTGAAACTTAGCAGAGCTTTCAGATAAATCATGTTTAAGAAACTCAGATGGCTGTGAATTGTGCTTTTAGTTTACATAGAAAGAGCCCAAGCAACCTGACCAATGTCACAAACCACACAAAGCTAGGAATTCTGCACTGGGACCCAGATTCATTTCTATACTACTCTGCTTGGCTCACACCCTTCTTGGGAAACAGCAAGGCACCACATTCACTTTATTTCTTGGTGATGACTTTTTCTCTTGTGGATTCAGGTAAGTGAATATTATCCCAACTCGTGTCATAATTATGGCTGGGCCTGGCCATTGTCTCTCAATCCCCATGAAGGCACCAGGCTTTACACCACACAAAAGATCAGGTATGATAACAAAGAAAAGAAAGTTGTAATTTAGTCAACCTTCACAGCTAATGAGGAAGATATAATGGTTATCATTTCAGAAAAGAAACTGAACTTCAGAAAGGTCTAGTAATTTGTCTGAGGATCCACAGTTAGTGGTAAGCTACTCAGACTTACCAGTACACTTCAATCTACAAACATGTATTAGAGCTTTCATAGGCAAAATATTATATCCTTTTATTCATTTCCACTTTCATTGTTTTAAGAACTATTTACTAAATATCTACTATGAGTTAGGAACACCAAAGGCTCTTCCAATTCCAGTGCCGTGGTTAAAAGAAATCCATACGGTTCTTTTGGAATATTCTTTAGAGAAAATAAATAACCCATATAAATTATGAGACAGAGTAGATTAAAGAAACTACATACTTTTTGGGTCATAAAAATTACTACCTATATCATCTGTGACTTTTTGCCAGATTTGATCATGTAATAGTTCTAAAAGTTAGACAAAATAAATCTGCTATAGCTGAGGCTGGCCTTGAACTCACAGCAATACTCCTGCGTCACCTTCCCAAGTGCTAGGATTACTGGCATATGCCACCACACCCAGTTCATGTGTTGCTGGGGAATCAAACTCAGGACCTCGTACTTGCAAGGCAAGTACTTTAACCACTGTGCTATGCTTCCAGTCTTCCAAACAGTTTTGAAAAAAAAGTGTTCTGTTTCGTTGCTATGAAATATAGCCAACTAACCAAGAGAAGAGACAGAACAAACAGTTTTGAACCCTAAAGTCACACTGTTTATTAGCTATCTGACCATTTTAATTTTTCCAAGCCAGTACGTCCCCATTAACAGGAACAATCAGGTCACCAAGATCTGAAGATTGCTCTAAGTGCTGTGATCTATATAAAGCTTACAGGATACAGCATGGCACAAGGGTATTGATCATTGGAGACATAGCAATTCACCATCATAGCTCTGTCAATCAGAAGAGCTAGGCACTTATTTTAATATTTGATTAAAAACAAGATTGGGATGAAGTGAACTCATTCACAGATCTGGAAAACAATTCTGTACCCAGTCTAGTTAATTATCTGAATATGTGTTCTGACACAAAAGTGGACGATAATGAATTATTTTGTCATACATATTGGGGATATTTGGGTGGTACTAGAATTGACCACAGTGCCTTTCCTTGCCCTGTGCTATATCCTCCTACCTCAGCCTCCCAGACTGCAGGGATTATAGACGTGCTGCACTGTGTGCAGATGTGCCACTAATATTTTGATATTTCAAATACAAATTGTTTAGCTTAGGTAATTAAAATTGTGCAATACAGAGTAGCTTGCCTGTTATTATTTTAAAATATGTAACTGTCTTATTTCTATTTTAGCAAGTCTTTCAAAAAATATCTTACTTTTGAGTAGTACAATGAACTGTGTCATCAAAATTAAGATTCATTTTTAAATAAATTTATTTTTAATATTATTCTTGAGTTGTACTTAGCTTTCTATTTTTATTGATCTATGTGACAATGTAGTTATTTAAAAATAGAAAATACAGGACAATAGCTTTGATCAATTATCATATATATCAATTTTAAAAGAAAGTTGAATCTTTCAAACATGTTTATTATCTTTGCCATATACTACCTCCTATCTGGGGGCCACTGCTCCGGTTGAAAAACTTTAGGCACCAAATATTGCATTAAAGTCAATTCAAATTTGCATTTTACTTTATACTTCATCACCTTTTCATATATTTGTTTTTTTCTACCAAAATATTTTCAGCCATTTCTGGTTGAAATACCCTAACCACTAAAAGAAAATGTTTTTGGCTAATTTAGCAATTTTAGTAATATTGAGTTGTTTTATTAAATTTTTCTCTTCATATAAAACTAGAAATTCATTTTCAGAAGTTAATAAACTATAATAAAATTCTACTGTTTTTGATCATTAGAAACTATTAAAGTGCTACTTTGTCATAAATTCTTCTATTTTATTTGATGGTAAATATTCAGGACGATACTTTATTTTTCAAATCACCCTAGTCCCAATTTCCAAGACAAAAATTTTAATAAAAATAAGGATGGCCCTGTCCCAAACACAAAACAAAACAAAAGAAAAAAAGTAGTTCACTGAAAGTCAGACATGGTGGCGCACGCCTGCAATCCCAGTACCAGAAGGCTTAAATGGGAGGACTGCTGTGAGTCCAAGGCCAGCCCAGGCTACATAATCAGTTCCAAATCAGCAAAATGAAACCCTGTCTCAAAGAAAATAAAAAAATAAAAAGTTGTTTACGGAAGATGTAGTTTGCAGTAGGGGAAGGTCTCTGTGTGATTTTTACTTTTTATAAGTGAAAAAAAATATGCAGCTCATCTTTTTAAATTTGCCAAAGGAGCCATGATTTATGAAATTTAATACTTTTTAAAAGGCCTTGTCCAGCCACCAGCTGCTGAATCTCCATGTCTTCCCCTTCGCCCCTAGTTATGTCGTACTTAGATACAGATTTCTTATGAATATGAGTTTTGGGAAATTAGACAATTCTTATTGTATAAATATTCCATAATATCTATGTGGACTAGATTGTAAATGTAGAAATCTTAGGGCATAATGGAGGATAAGCAGTTTGAGATAGTTCACGTTCATTTAACTCAAATTCAAACTAGAATAAAAAAAGAAAATCCTTTTGAAAATTAATCCATATTATATCTATAATGCAAGAAGCAACTTTTAAATCAATAAAGTTCTACTTTATTAGAAATAAAGCAACCTAGAATTTCTTCATATTAGAATGCTGGCACACATGCAGCAGTGTCATAAAACTGTTAAAGTCAGGCTGTGAACTGGATATACTTGTTTTTGTTTGTAAATTTAATCCTGCTTCATTTCACTCATAAAAAAGGAAACCAGTCTCGAATTATGGCACAGAATATGAAACAGAAATGGTAAGCAGTAGTTTTAACAGTTCCCTGAAAATTCACTCATTAATGTAAAGCTAGTTAAACCCTAACTTTAAAAGCTTTATTTACTACATGTAGATTTCAACACAAGTTCACATTTTATTGCTTTATTCTCTGCTTCTTACTTAAGCCTTTTTAAAAAAAAAATAAATTAATAGAGTTAAGATAATTAGTAAACAAGCAGGTTTAAAGAAGAAAAAACTTACCTGAACCCACACGATCATTCAGTAATGACTTTGTGACAGAAACTTCTACTTGCACATGCTTTATAAATCAAAAATCTCAGGTTATTTTAGTCCGATTTTATCAGTTTAACTTTTGGGGCATCGATGCTTTGCTTGCACTCAAACTCTGGACTCTAAAATATTTTCACCTCAAAGTATAACAACGGCAACCTTGGCTGGTTGTTACATGCCACATTTAAATCAGTCAGAAAATCACGAACACTACAAGTTACTGGAATAGGCCCTTCTGAGTTGATTTCCTTATCTTATTTTATACATATCCAGTTCATTACCATGGTCAAAGCCTCCCTGAAATCTGACAGACATAATTTAAAATGTTGTTGCCATCTTTGGCTTTTAGATGCAGTTTTTTATCCTTTCCAGTCATGCTACTGAGAATTAAAATTACTTCTAAGCAAAGAACTTAGAATAATACAACAAAGAATACCCAATAAAGAATTATCTCATTCAAAGTTGCAAAAATTTTATGTGACCAATGGTATATACTACCTTGGTCACTAAAATTTGTCACTTTATTACACTTTTCCAGACTTTCAAATGTAGAGGCCTAAGTATATCACACACGCACATGCACACACGCACACACAAAGAGAGCGACAGAGAGAGAGAGAGAGAGAGAGAGAGAGAGAGAGAGCAGAGAACCACAACACAAACTATACATAATTAAAATGTGTGCGAAGTCTACATGCGTCCTTGAGCCAGTCTCCTGCACACCCCGGAGGACTCACAACAAAATCATACTGTCTTTTTTTCTTTCTAATTAGGTTGAAAGCAGCTTGAATAGGCTACTGCATATACACAAGTGGCAGTAATTTTCTCTTTCGAGTATAAGTCTTTTAACTTCAGTTGTTATGCCCCTAGCAAGAAGTGAAGCTGAGTTGGACAAGACGAAAAGATTCTGTGGGTTGGATCTGGTGTGTACACCACGAAGTCAAGCTTTGCAAAGGGCAGAGACTGTTCCCTGCGATGCTTCTGCTCCCTCTCCAGAATCAGTGGAACAGGGCGATGGACACAGAGACTCTCAGAACTGTCTACCGGCTCTGAATTCACCAGGACAAGGCTTATCATGCAGGGCTATGATCCTCCGTCTAGCTTGCTCTTTCTTTAGAGACTTTTTTCTTCCAGCACCTGACCAATCCCCTTTCAGAAGCAGTGCAAATACAGAAAGGGAAACTGGGTCAAAAACTGCTCATCATAAATGTCCCTAAGACCAAGATGAGCTGCATTTTCCCCTGCTAAAATTTTAAATTAATATAGCTATTATTTTACTCAAAGGACTGATTCTATTTGTGATACTAAAAATGAGCCCTTTAAAGTGGGCATTTCTATAAAAACAGAAATTAGTTACTTGAACGCATTCAATTAATGTATTGGGCTCAAGTGTGAATGGCTAAGAAATTGGTATTTAGAGAATACCGACTAGGTTGTGTACTTGATAAAGTTATGATTAAGTATTTTCAAATGAGATTTTTTTCTAATGTCTAGTATATTTAATAACTGCATACTGGCTAAAAAATCAATTACACAATACAGTAAAAAGTACTAAGGAAACTAAATTCAGTTCCCAAAATTTTCATTTTAACCCCTCTTACTGCAAATCAACAACTATTTCACCATTATTACTCCTGATGATTTTTCCTTTCATCCCAACTTTCTTTAAATTCTTTCGGCAACTTCCAGGACTTCTCTCACCCTCCCAAACTCCCCACAGACGATATGAAGCAAAAAACTTCAGTCTCCATAAATGAAGCACCTTAGAGCGTCTACACTGTACTGATGAAATAAAGGCACACTGTATGCATTTAAAAAGAAGAGACAATTATCAAAGCCCTCAGTGAGAAGATAGTTCTCAATCTAAAAATCAGATTTCATTGTTTCTTAAGATTGAACCATGGCAAGTTGAACAAAAGGGTTTTTTTTCTATTTCATAAAAAAAATGTTCTGAACAGAAAATAAACCTTTGCACTCTGACAAAAAAAATTTGAAATACTTGGGAAGTTATTTCTATAAAAATACTCATTTTAAAAATACATCAAGAAACTCTTAAAGCATAACTAGTATTTCGTTACATATGACTGAAAGAGCTACCAAAACCATTATTTTCTAATAATCATAACTATGTATTAGATATATTCTAAGTTGTTTTCAAAAGCCATTTGATAGTAATGCTAAATTTATCCCTCTGAGATGCTAACAGAAATTGAATCTATAGCTTTTTTTTTACAATTAACCAGTTGAGAGCCTCTACAATATTTATATGATAAGGCTACCTAGATACATATAACAAAAAATACCTGTGGCAATTATGAAAAATTCAATGGCATTTAATGTTATTAAATGTCAATTACCAAGTAAAATAGATTTCACAGAGACTTGTTACCAAAAATAATTGTTAAAGCAAATTATTTAGAATTATCCCCAAAAAATATGAACCAAATTTTAACAAAAATAAGATTTTTACATTTTAGTCTAAGGGAAAAATGAGTCACAGGAAAACTCTTCCCTTTTATTTGGTTCTCAGCCATGCATCTAAGCATTTGAGATTTTCCTTAAAATTATAAAAATGCAACATACAAATGTGTCTACCTTTTAATTTCACTTCCCTGAGCACTTTATAGCTCCTCGAATAACTATCTGCTTATTATATCATACAGAAAGTTGCCCTCTATTTCTCATTCCATTTTCAACTTTAAAAAGGTGCTCAAATATAATACATTTTGTACCCCCTTCCTAAAAATCTATTTAAAATGTCAAAATGAATTAGTAATGTATGTAATCAGTCGAATGTTGTGTCTCTGACATAGACTTTGCAGATCTTCTAAGACTATATTTTAAAAAACCTAAGTTTCACCCAGGTAATAAATTTTTCTTGATTTCACCTACATGTATCTGTCAAATAAGCACCTCTACGTATACAATAAAGTCATATCATATGATAGGAACAAAAAGTAAAGCTCATGAGCTATTAGTTCCATAAGCTAGGATAATTTTAAATCTATGATAAACACAAATCAAAAACTTCTATTGTGGGATTAAATTCAATTTGAAGAAGCTGCTAAATTTTCATAACGCTCTGTCACAAAGAAAACTTAGAAAAGGAAGGACAGCTCTTCTGGGTGGACTGAAACCACTGCCGTTTCTGCTCTGTGGCCTTCAAATCAAGAAGGCCTCTCTTAAAGATTAACATTCAGAGACATCCAAAAATAACCAGAATCAGACATTTCAAATAAAAATTGGCCCTTCCCTCCGACAAAATACCAAACCTGACAAGTAAATCTAAAGTTGGCTGACTTTTTAAATCAAAGTTTTATCAAGTCAAAAAAATTCCTCAAAACAAATTATAGCCATAAGAGAAACATTTTAATCACAGGTAATAGACTCCACAGGGGGAAAAAAAAAATACACCATCCGTTTCTTTCTCATTTTACTTCAAACTGCCCCGATTTCAGTAAGAACATCGAAAGGCAGGATTCTAGACACTGCAGGTCCCAGGTTCGGCGAGGGCGGCATCCCTAACCCAGGCTGCGGGTCCTGAACTGTCATTCTCGGTCCTTTTACCACCAGTTCAGGATGAAAACATTCCTCTCGGAAGCTCACTTAACGGCTACCTACGCCTAAGTTTTCCTGGGCTTCTCCCGGCCGCGGCCGAGCCGAGCGCTGGTCTCCACTGTCCTCGCAGGACTGCCACTGTCTCGCGGTGGCATCAGGGACTCCCTGGGTGAAGCGTTGCTGGAAAATCAAGACCCCGCAGATCGCCTTTCCAGCGAACAGCCACAACAAACTCTGCTCCTACGAGGTAGGGATTTCTAACCTCACGCCTCACTCTGACCGGAGGAGAAGAGTTTCAAAGTGGTAATAATCTTCAGTGGTGCGTGGGCTAAACTCAGGCACCGGCGTGGCAAAAAGGGCTCGCCCCGCACGCTTCCGGACGCGCGCGGCTCCCGCAACGCGGGTGGGAGCGCGGGCTGACCTGCGCGCCCCGGTGGCGCCGGCGGCAGTTGTGCCGCGGGCCAGGGCCGCCGTCCCGCCGCGTCGCGAGCCGCGCGCCCAGCCCCGGGCCCCGCAGCTCCGGGCGCCCGGGCCCAAGCCCTCCGCGCTTACCTGCGGGTCGCTCGGGTCGGAGGGCAAAGGCGCCGCCGGCCGAGGCCGCCGCAGCCCAGCGCCCGCCGCCCGCTCGGGCCGGGACCTGGCGCGGCCCCGGACTGCGCGGAGGCAGCGGCCGAGGTCGGGGGTCTGTCTCCTGCCAGCGCGGGACCCGGGACTGCGCGTCTCCGGCCGCGCCCCAAGCTGCGCGCAGGTCGAGTCCGCCCGCGGAGCGCCTCAGGAGGGCCGGCCGCCCCGGCCCCGGCCCCGGCGCTCCGAGCCGGACTCCGCCGCACTCCGCCCTTCCACACCTGCCGCCGCCGCCGCGCGCCGTGGGCCCGCCCCGGCCCCGCCCCCGCCGGCCCGGCCCGCCCCCGCCGCCGCCCGCCCCGCCCCCGCCGCCGCCCGCCCCGCCCGGCCCTGCTCCGGCTCCCAGGGCCGCCGCCGGAGCAAGGAGCGGGGGCAGGGGAGCCCGCTGGGGCTCGGACAGGGCGGCGGTCCCCGGTCCTCGCTGCGGCCGGCGCGGCGCCAGAGCGCGGGACTGGGGTCGGGGCACCGCGGCGCGACACCCGCTTTAACCACCGCAGCCTCTGGCGGATGGGAGCGTCTCGCTGAGCCGCCGCTGACGGCAGAGGGGGTGTCCACCTGCGTGAGCGGAGCTGCCACGCACTGTGCGCTTTCTGAACCCAAACTTGGCAAAGAAAACAGCGGAAGTGCCTCCTAGGTCCGGCCCCTGGTTTGGAGGTCTTCTGATAACGTGGCGGTAGCGAGGCCGCTGCTCTAACTGGCGTTCGGGCGAGAGGACCGTTCCCTTCTGCAGCGGCCTGTCCCGTGTTGGGGATCCTGTCTGGGATTCAAGGCCGATTTCGGGTGCCACCCCCCTCCAAGAAGTTTTTCCCGTGTCCCATCCGCTCCTAGGCTTCTAGTCTGTCGCTTGGACGACCTGGGCCCAGCGTGTGCCCAGGCCCTTCCTTTGGATGAGAACGCCCTGTGAAATGCACTGGGCTCGCTCTTCCCAACACGTTAGTTATTTTTGTTGTACCATATGGATTCAAATTCGGTACTGTAGTTATACAAGCAGGGAGATTTCCACGCTTTCTGATCCTTCCCGCTTGGGTTTAAATTCCTTGAAGGCCGAGTCCATCTCTGGGAGTTTTAAAGTTTTTTGTGAGTGCAGAATGACTGACTAGAGGATTTAACCAGGAATCTTGACTGACTCTCCCCGGGATGTCTGCAAGCCCAGTGTGACGCTTTTCACCTGGTTGTAGGAAAGGCGAAATTCTACTTTTGCTTCTCAATGAAATTAAAGTTTGGGAAAAAAGTCACTCCAGTTACCACCAAGAATAATTCTAGGGGGTGGGGCGGTGAAGAAAGAAGCAAAACGACCCATAGTGGTATTTTATTGGTGATAGAATACATCTGCATAAAAAGTCTTTTTTTCAACATAAAATTTCATTAGTCGTTCACTAATTAGTTGGTACTCATTTTCTTGTTCAGTATCAGAAAAGTCAAGTCAAATGCAGGTGATTTAGTACGCAAATGAACTCAAGTTATATAGGACAGATTCAGGTTTAAATTTTTCTTTATAAGATAAAATTAAATATTTGTATATCATTTCCTTTTCTATAGTGTAAGTTCAGAGTTGAGTGGTCAGTAGTTTTCAAAGGGTAACAGTGTTAAACAGGAATAATTACATTTCAGCTTAAAACAGGTTGTATTCATGCACCCCGTTTTAAAGAGCTGAGAAATCTGGAGCAAACTACCTTGATGGAAAAATAAGGATCAGAAATTAACCCGGTACTTGCTATTAAAATATTCCTGTAAAGTTTGAAAAATAATTTTCCAAATTTATAGAAATGATTTAAGGAAAAAGGAAATATTTTTAAAATCATGTAAAACTTGCTTTAAACAGTATGAACTTAAGGAAGTACAAAGTCCTTTAAAAAGAAAATGTAGTTAGTGAAACTTGCTGAGAAAACTCAAGAGCATTTTTTGAAGTGGAAACTATTTACACTAAATTTATATGGAAAAGCACAATATGATCAAATACAAAAAGCTATTCTAAACATCACAATGCTACTGATGAAATACAATTTCATTCTAGTCGAGTTCCGTTAGGTAAGACTTTGTTCAAAGGCCGACAGGATAAAATAATAAATAGGTGTTTGCATTTTACTTCAGATATATTGTGAGCTTTTATACAAAAGTCCAAAATAATATTACAGAAAAGCTTGTATAATTGCCTAGCCAAAATTACAATATGAATGGAAAATTGCCACAAAAGGCATCTCTAACAGTAAATACCAACCAAAACAAAAACTATTTTAAACCCATAGAAAGAGAAGTATGTTTTAGACTTTAACTGAGGCAAGTAAGTTGTTTTTTTCAAGACAATATATAGTAATATAATACTATCACAGAAAATGTAGATTTAACAACACGGAAAACCATATAGGCAGCATTTGTAGCATAACCTATCAGGGGGTCTTGCTCAGAGTTCTTTATGCACAACTCAGTCCCATTTTAGTTAAGAAAAATGACAGTACTGGCTAAAAAAAAAAGTCAGTGTGTGTGTGTGTGTGTGTGTGTCTGTGTGTGTGTCTGTGTGTCTCTGTGTGTGTGTACATATATCTATATAAAGACATGATAATGGAAAATCAAAATAATATTTTTCAAAAATAACATTGTTTACAATAATATAAAACAAATCATTAACAGAAATAAAAATGTCTTTAATTTCATTTTAAATTTGTTTAGCAGCTTTTTAACCATAAACTGTAATCCTAGTGATTTTTAACTGTTTTTGAACATTGAAGTTGGGCAAAGGAAAATTTCTTTGAGACCCTCCTGTCATGTTTTAACGTTCTAATAAGCATCTGGAAAAGGGTGATTTCAATGTATGTGATTCACCTACTTCATTGATGACATTGACAACTTTCATAATAAGCTTTTAAAATATTTAATATTTTTCTAAAAAATGATACTAAAAGACCACACAATCAATATTTATGTGCAATGTTAATATTTCTTAAAATTAGTTGATCATTGTATGAATACCTGATATTATTTTTAAGTGTTTTATAATTAAGGATACAAATTGAAATAAATTTTAAAACAATGGTAAATAAAGCAGTAAAATAACAAATGATTTGTGGGGAAAATGAATTGTGATTTCCCATTTTTCCTTACATAATCTTTAATGCATTCAAAGATTTAAGTACATTATTCACTTTGTAGACTTTTTTGTAGCTCTGGTATCATGCTTGCTACATTTAAATGATAACATTCTAGCTGTAAAGACAGGAGTGGGTAGATGCATTTTGGGTACAGGTACAAAGAAGGAAATGGATATTTCTAAAGGAGACAATGTCATGAATTTCAAAATAAATGTCGGCAGAACAGGAGTGTCATATGATACTGTACCCTTCATTCTAGTGTTATTTTAAGATATTGTTATTCGTTAAATATTTAGTAAAAAGACATACTTTTTATCTCATCTAACTTCCATAAAGTAGATATATAAAGAGAATATTTAATTGTTAAAATAAATCAAATCATATCTGATTTTCTTTCCAAAACTTTTTATTTATTTATTTTCGGCAAGAGGAAAAGGGCATTTAGAAAAATCTATTGGTTTCATTTCCTTAAAAAATGAAATGATATTCTTGAATTATTTTTAAGTATGTGTAAATCCATTAAATGTTAAATAGGTTTCCATAATTTTTAGTGTTGCTCATGTAGGCCCTCTGTTTTGGGGCCTGTCATAAAACTCTCAATATAATATAACATCAGCTGCTAAAAACACAACTTGTTAACATGCAGAAAGCTCTGAATCTTTGGCTCAGAAATAAATCCCTCTTTCTGACCCACAGTTTTGCTCATCTTTGAATTATCCATATTTTTGAAGAACTAAAGAATGCCAAGGGGAGGTTGATGATCCTCGACTCTAACTCACATGCAGAGGATATGGACATATCTGCATGGAGTTGACATCGATTATTAACTAGATTATGATCACATAATTTTTTATTTCTGATTTCACCTCTTGAGTCTCTGATTTCATCTCTTTGTGCCTCTCGACAGCAAGTATTTGTAATAACCTTAAATTTGCTGGAATTTAAAGACATAAATGATTCCTGGACATTATTTGTAAACCTACCTCACAATAAAAATGTTGAGTACCACAGAAATATTTAACACCAAACTTCTATAACTGTTGGCCTTATTCTAGGGAAGAAAATGTAGTTTACTTCCTCTTATCTAAATCATGGTGATGGCTGCTTTCCTCTCTGTGCAGATTTAGGCCTTAGCTGAGTTGAGAAATGGAATAGCGCAAAGATGTATATGAGAGAAATATGAGAGAGGCTGCTTGAAAGTGCTTTGTACTAGAGGTACAGAACTGAATCCAATTCCAGAATCTTAATAGTCGCCAAGAGTGCTCCACAGATAAGCTGCAAGATTGTCACCTGTGAACTAGTGAGAAATACAGAATCCTCGGTCCCATTTCAGACCTACTCAGTCAGAATCCACATACTAAGAAGGTCTCCAGATGATATGCATGTACATGAACATTTGGGAAGTTCCACACTGGGATAAGTCCACAGTGCTTACCTGTGGTTTTGGTTGCTTAGCTTTTCTCATGGGGAAAAAAGGAAACATTCAGATCATTGATACTCATGGAATTTTTATGAAGGCCTCAGATAGAAAATAGTTTTATTGGAGTAAGGATTTCAGAATAACATATAAAAATTTTACCACTAAGATTATGCACTAATTAAAACATGAGTTCACCGTGAGAATTCAGTTGGCCTTTGCTCTTCACTCTGGACACTGACCATTTATCTCCAGCGTCTTCAGGGCAATATCAATGGTCATCGGGTCATCAGGGCTTCCTGATGAGTTATATGGGTAGTTGCCAGAGGGTAAAAAGAGGTCTAGTGCTTATCAAGTTCTTGCAGGGTCTTTCCTTAACTCTAAGAATTGCTGTTACATCTTGCTATCCTTTAAGTACTATCTCACTGTGTCAACCCTCAAATAACGTCTTATTTTTTTACATTCACTTGAAAATCTTGTCTCCTTAGCTTTTGTTCCCCTTGTTTAATTACTTGCAGCATGATGTTAGAACCCTTTTAAAACCCCAGATCTCATGTTTTGCTTCCCAGTCTATCGTTATTCTGGACAAAATATGTTCAATCATGAAGCTACTTTTTACAAGCTAGAAATATTTAAAGATCAACTTAAGCTAATGAAAAAATTTATAAAGCTGTCCCTTTCTTTGTGTGTGAGAAAAGAGCTAGAAAAGACAAACAGTAAGTAAAACATTGGTCTTTATCCAATGGTATCAGGAAGGCCATTGAAGAATTTTAAGCACTGCCTTAAATTCTAGCTCTTTGTTCCTTATTCAAAGAAACTAAACTAATTCTTTCAAAGAATGTATTTACCAGAGAAATAGGAAAAGTAATGTAAGTGGCAGATTCAGCTTTGAACCTTTTGAACAATGTAAGTAATGATCAACCACTTCCATCAGGAAAAGACAGTACTAGTACGTTCTGTGAAATGAACAATAGTGTTGTTTTAGAATGGTACAAAATATATCTTATCACGTCTTATTCTGGAATTGTAGTAACTACAATGGAAAATACTTTTAGGCTTCCACATGTAAAATATAACTCCTTTTACTCCTCATTCTGTCACCATGGATAAATCCTCAACATCATCTGTCCCTTCCTTTTACCTGCAGAAACGACAAATATACTAAAAATACCTTTTTGTGCCTGTTGCAGAATTTTAACAAAATAGTGCTCATACATTGGATAGTTTTAGGCAAACAATTTATGTTTAACATAAGAGGGGACAGGTTCCGTTCCCTTTCTTCTATAATGACACTGCTGTACATTTAGTGTGCGCCATACTTCATAGAACACATCAAAGACTTTCAGATGTCTTTGGGCTGTTGGTTTTAAGGCTGAAATAGCCATCAGTGTTTGGAAACACATCAAGGATTCAATTTCATTCTCACTCCCCATCATCCAGTGAGTGACTAGTTAAAAAAAAAAAGGTCATGCCAATTGCACGTTGGCTACAAGAAAAAACAAGTTCACAGCCAAGTGAACCTGGCAAGTTCCTTGAATCCCTCTCCAGCTAAAGGTGAAGAGCTAGGATCTAAGCAGATGTCCAGCTGAGACCCAAGTTGTGTGTGTGTATGTGTGTGTGTGTGTGTGTGAGAGAGAGAGAGAGAGAGAGAGAGAGAGAGAGAGAGAGAGAGGAGAGAGGAGAGCGAGAGAGAGGAGAGAAAGAGAGAGAGCAGATAATCTCTATGGCCAATATTCATCTGCCAAGAAATTACCTGCAATACAAAATGGCTATGTTACTGAACGATATACCGAAGTGGGTGGCATTTTGTTGCTAGAACAAGTTATGAGGAGGTGTATTCTCCTCCTCTTATCCTGACACTTGCATGAATACATTCCTACAACCAGTCATTACCACCAGAGAAGTTTTCCCAGGCTTCATCCTCACCTTCTCGTCCCTTACTCGTTCTCTAGCGTTTCCACTTGTAAAAAAACAAAACAAACCCATCTCTTGCATTGGGCTTTCCTCCACTAGTTTTTTTCCTCCACTAGTTATTTTTCTAGCACATTTCCAAACAGGTCCTCTATTTTAAGTGCAGAAATAAATCCCTGATCAGCCTTTTCATTCTCAAACTTGGTACTCAACATTATCATGAAAAAGATCATAAGAGACAGAAACAGAGAGTCAAGAAACCTGAAAGTTAAAACAAGTTTTTGAAACAACAGGACTCCTCAGAGTCTTTAAGTGCTCTCAAATACATTGTATTCCCAAGCATTTTTGAATATCAAACCCACTCTGATTTTTAATTTTTTGTTTTAGTTTAGCAAAGGACACTTTGCAAAACTCAGCCCTAGTGCAAACAAAAGCAACTCACACATTCAGCAATGGTTCTTTAAGGCTCCCTAAATTACAGAGGGTAATGACCTTTCAACAAAACAGAGATCTCTGTGTAACCGAAAGATTCCCAGGCAACAGACTTTGAACAATATTTTATTCAGTGGAATCTCAGCACAATGAAACAATTTAGATACCCCCTGGGAATGCATTGCAGCACGGTTCCACCTGGGTGGGAAATACATCTGACTAATGTTATTTAACCCACAGTAAAGCAGCACAAAGGACAATAGGGAAATATTTTGCAGAAGAGCATATTGGTAGCTAGCGTAGTAATCACAGCTCTGGTTCTAGATATGTGCCATGTACTTTCAAAGAGCCTCTCTTTAGTCACCTCAGGAGGACAATTCAGAGGATGGATAGCAGGTAAGAAGGGTGAGTATGTGTTCCAGTCCTTTAGGGTGCTGGCAGTGTTGCATTTGATGTTCTTCCTGCTTCTTTTCTGCCTTCTCTGCCCCTTGCCCCTTCTTTCTATCCCCACATCTCTTCTGATGCTCTCCCAACACTTTTTTTCGTTCCTTTTTTTGTTGCATCAGGCTAGTACACAAAGCAAAGTCAACATGTAGGATACTAATTTAATCAAAGATTGCATTAGAAAACACCTTACCAGTATGGTATGAACATTAGCAGCCTAATTCTAAGGTCTAGAAAGCTCTGTCAGGAGTTAACTCATTTAATGTGACACAGAAGACAGGAAGTAGACTCCTGCTTAGGGGCCTGGGAGATAGGAGGGGTACGAAAGGTTATCATATGGTATAAAACAATGTCAATATTTTAGAAACCTATCCATTCAGTGTGTGCCAGATGTGTGTCAGCTTTGCGAATGATAATGTTTCATATATGCTAGGCATCTTTCTCGGCCTTGAAGAGAGGGCAAAGAGCAACATTTCTACTCTAGTGTCAAGCAAATTTACTAACTTTTTGGGCACCAAGTGATCAGTAAGTAAATTAAGATGAAGCAATGATTACTTCTATTTATGTAACTTATACATCGATCTAAATCTATCATTGGTTTTAAGACATTGAGTAAAAAGGAAATACCAGGGAAAGTAGGTTAACTCTGGGAATAGACGGAAAAAGAAACCCATTCAAAAGAATAAGCAGAAACGCGGTGATGTTTTATTACACTCCAAGTCCACTTTGTATTTTAAAGGCACCTGCTTGCTTTTGGAAAATTATTTGCTAGAAACTTTTTCTTAGCAATGTTTAATTGACTATCTAATTAACATGACCATGAAAATCCTGAAAAAAAGAACTGTTTTACATACATTTTAACTAAATAATAATACAGGAAAGTCTCTTTCTAAATGAGAATATTAAAAAAAATAATGAATATGCATCTTATTCACTCTAAAGTAATGAAGATATGATATTGGTTACATTGAACACAGTTATTTGAAAACCTATTTCTATCATCTGAAGTGTGCTTTGAAACTTCAGCTACTATTTTTCTGTCATGTTTTGTGGTAAACTGAGTCAAGGCATTCACTTGTCCTAACAAAGAACACAAAGGCCTAAAAGATAGCAAAATGAAGTTTTAATAAACTTCACAAGGTGTTGTCTGGGGAATGGGCACACGGGATCATGGCTGCATAAGTGGGTTTTTATCCCTGGCTCCTGGCATTCCTCCTTTTTCTGCTCCTTGGCTGGATACTGCAGAAGTCACAGTGGCCCCTATGAGAGTAGCAAGGGGCTTTTGTCTAAATAAGGGAAGGAATGCGTTGGTCTGTCTTGGGTTGGTTCAGAGTAGATTTGTAAGGCTGAAGTCATGTTTTGTTGCTCCTCCTCCTTTTGTCTTGTGAGCAGTTGTTTGGTGTGACTGCCCAGGAAAAGATAAGAGGGAGTTTCTCAGGAAAAGAAGGAAAAGGAGTTTAGAGAACAAAGAACAACAAGAAAGAAGGGGAGAGGGGTGGCACTCGCCACCTTGGCCTTGGCCTAAACCATTCTCTATTTTTCACTCTTTTGGGAAAAAAAAAAAAAACTAATCACTGAGTTCTTTTTTTTCAGGCAGGATTCAAGATCCATTCACACAAAACTCTCAGGAAAATGTTTATATATTAAAACTTCATATATTGAAATAATCACCGTTTATTGAGTAGATCAAGATTTAACTAGCTTAGGTAGCTGTCTCGCTTTCTTATTAGTTGCTGGGACACACTGCCCAACATCCACAATGTAAGGGAAAAGGGTTTATTTTAGCTCACAGTTTCAGAAGGTCTCAGTCCATTCATGGGCAGCTGGCAGTAGTTAGAAGGGCCTAGCCGAGGACAGTTGCTCATAGTGTCACAAGAGAAAGAATCAGAGGCTCCCAGAAGGTGGGGGAGGAGTTCATGTCCCTCCAAGCTGCACATCTATTATCTAATGTACCACACACCTATCCTTCCGCACACAGTGGTAATCCACCCCTAGTAAATGAGGCTTCTGAGAGACATCCCAGAACCAGCGCACAGCAGTAGCTGACAAAGATGATACAGAGGAAGCTGCAAAGTCAGTGACCGAATGTAGCTCATACGGCATCAAGTTCCAGGACCAAGTAATAAGTTGGTATCTGCTAACAAATTAATCAAATTTTCTTCAAGTCTCTTAAATGCTCAGTTCTATATGACATCACTACTGGCTGAGTAAATCACCCAAAGAAATAAATAGATTGAAATGGGTTTATTGAAGTGAGTCTACATATAGATAGACAGATAGACACATCTCTATATTCATATTTTCTTTAAAATGCTAGAATAATTAATCTTTCGTATTCCTAATCCAGAATAAACTTATTTTCTCATATAAAGTTTGAAACAATCTAAGCCTTTTCATCCAAGACAATGTAATTCACAAAGAAATGTATGTATGGCCCAACACAACATGTAATCAAGTTGGTGTACTTCAACTTTTTCTTAAGAACTAATTCTAAATCCATAGATATGCATGTATTAGTTTGGCGGACTGTTTCCAAGGCAGGGTTATCTTCTTTTCTCTTGGAAAGAATTTTTTCACTTCATTATTATCATTTCATTAAATGTGATTGGGAGCCAAACATGTAGAAAGAAAGGCAGGAATAAAGCCTTTTTTTTTTTTTTTTTTTAGAATGGACAGCGATGAAGACAAAGTGTGCGCGTGTGTGTGTTCACAGTTTGTATAACAGGCATACAGTTTGCACTTTGGTTTAAAAGAAAGATCTAAGAACATAATAGATATTTATTAAATAACAAATAGCACTGACTTAGTCTCTGAATCCCAGAATCCAGGAAACTTGATAATAAAGAGCAAAAATTTACTTGTTGATAAAAATCAGACATGAAAATACAAATGTGATAAAAATTATATAAAACTAGTTTTCAACGAATGACTTAAGGTAACTGTAATTTCTTATCTCTTCTTAAATGCTAAATACAAAATGCCACAGAGGCGTCATCTTGAGAATTGAATATTATGGTGCCATACAAAGGCGAATGTGCTTATTAATGAGCTTCACTTAACCAAATGATGCATAAATGTGCTTTCACAGAATATTAAATACAACAATTTTATTGTAGTTTTTAAATAACGAATAGATGCCAAAGTACTTTTTCTTATATATGATACTGTAAACTCTGTAAACTTAAAATCTTCAGTACATGTAGCCTGATATAAAATGAGATAGATTCAAAAGTGACTTAGATTCAAATGTTCTACTTAAAGTGGGTTATAGATATTTGGGGGCAATTTCTAGCTATCTGAATGAAAACACCAAGAGAAGCAAAATGCCAGGTGTCTTAGTTACTTTTTCATCACCATGACTGATTGCCAGGTATGCACAACTTAGGTGAGGAAAAGTTTATTTTAGCTCACAGTTTCAGAAGGTCACAGTCCAGCCATGGGCAGCTGGCAACAGTGGAAACATGTGGCAGAGGCAGCTCCTTATGATATTGTAAACAGGGAGCCAATCAAGTCCCAGAGGAGGGAAGGAAGCAGCACATACCCTTCCAGGCTCCCTCCCGAGGATCTGCTCCTTCCAGTCTTAAGCCCCCTACTCCTCCAATCCACACTCCTGCAGTCTATAATCTGCTGCATGCCTGTAATCTAATCCACCCCTCCAGACCAGGCCCCAATCTGCTGACAGCACATGGTTCTATAGATAATCCATAATATCCAAATACATGAGGCTTTAGGGAGATGTTCCAGATCTAAACTGCAATAGTAGAACGATAGTGTTGAGTAGCTTGTAATTTCTCTTTGTGTGCAAACATGATTTTGGATAAATATATACTTTCCAAAAGAATTTAAGGAAGAAACTTAATGTTAATTTATCCCATTACATATATTTTTATTGGAAATATTTTTTTCCAACACCCATGTTAAAATTTATGGAAAATAGAAGAGATTCTGAAATTAAACTTTCTAACCAAATTAGTTCCAATTTTCTCATTTTCCTGAAATACGTACCAGCAATTAAAAAATTATTGAAACATAATGAATATTGTTTTTGAATTTTTTCAATATCTTGAAGTTATTATATCAAGACTTTGCTCAAATCAGAGTACTCACTCAGTCATCCTTATTTATTTTACTCTTATTAAGATATTGCTCTTTTAAAAAAGGCTTACAAAATTAATATATCATTCTTATTCTTCATTAGTTTCTAAGTGCTTTCTCAAACTATGTTGTTCTTCCACTTTGTATTGCTACCTTATTTTAAATAAGGTCTTTCAAGACATACTTACAGTATAAGTTCAGTATGAAAGAATTTGGGGATCACAGAAAATTGGGGATGGGATAGATCCATACAGCTATCCAAAACAACAACAACAACAACAAAACCTTGCCAAAATAGAATTTTATATATATCTATATCTATCTATCTATCTATCTATCTATCTATCTATATCTATCTATCTATCTATCTATCTATCTATATGTGTGTGTGTGTGTGTGTGTGTGTGTGTGTGTAAGTCTTTTAGACACTTTCCTGAATTCTATTATCTTTCACAACTGGATTATTTTTCATCATTTTCTTTTCCGCTAACTTTCAATTAAGTATAATCAAAATATTTCTTCCAGTTTATACTGTATTCATACATTCTTGTCTGTCATTGTTTTGGGATAAATAATTTGCTGGTATGAAATAAGGAAATTAGATAATTTCCTAGGCTTTTAATCACAAAGTAAGAGAATGGAAGAAAATCTAAGTAGTAGACCGGGAAATGGAACTCGAAAGCTGACGATTTACACAATATTGAACTTCCTGCTTTGCCACTTAGCATCTGTCTCTCTCCTTCCACTAAAACTGAAGTCATCCCTCTCCCATCAAAAAAATATAGAACATAAAAATATTTTCTTTTAGAAAACTAAAGTTTAAAAGACAGAAATAAACACGGTGTTATTTTGAACAAGGGATGGGATTATTCTCTAGGAATGTAAAAGGAACAAAGGGGGGCTGGTCAGAAGCAGGGGAGGGAACGTTTCTTAGAACCACACAGAGGTAAAAGTTAAGGTAGGACCCAGGAGGAAGCAACAACATGAAATGTTAGTAACGTAGGATAACGAACAGGAAGGCAGCGTCCAGTTCGGGGTTAAATGGAACTCGAGATGAAAATAATTTGCTAATAACTGATTGCCCACTAGGCATCTAATGCTCATTCTGCCTTTTACTAGACACCGATTAAAAGTATAGAAATACATGCCAAGGTCCCTCGATAACTTTACTTCTAAGTGACAGGCACATTTAATTCAACAAATATTTGATAGTGTTCTCTTTCATGCTAGAGGTCTTCATTAAGAGTTAGAGGAATGTGGCGGACTCACCGTCATAGGGAACTTGTTTTCTCTCTTCAGTGTGGAAAGGTTTGCTGGTTTCTGCTCAATGACTCGGAAACACCCTTTCCACTTAGGAGGCTAGCCCTGAATTTTTTTTCCTCTCCTTTCAGGTCAGTACCTGTCTTGTTTACTTTTGCAACGCTAGGACGCGAGAACCAGCACTCACAACAGGCAAGAAAGGTTTATTTCAGCTCACAGCTTCAGGAAGTCTCAGTACATTTGTGAGGGGCAAGCAACGGTGGCCGGGCTTGGCAGAGGGCGTAGCCAGGAAAGAGCAGTTCATGGTGGGCAACAGGAAGCAGAGCACGTGAAAGGGGAAGCTAGCAAGGGAGTTATATCCTTCCAGGTCATGTCCCAGTGATCCATTCCTCCTACCTGGCACCACCTGCTTGGCAGCATAGAAAATCAATTGATTAATCCCTAGGATTGAATGATCATGAGGCTCTCAGGGGACATTCCAGATGCTAACCACGACAATGCCTAAATCAGGAGTGGAATGAGGCTTCTTGTGTTTAGCATTAGTCCGTGTAGTTCATGTTCCACTTTCACATGTAAAAGGAATGACTTGTAGAGGTAAATAGAGCCAATTTCTTAAAAATGGAAGAAAAGGAGAGAATGAACTATGATTGTCATAAGCCTCTGGTGTTGGCATTTAGGGACAGAGCGATCAGTTACATTGGAAAAGCTGGGTTGTTTATTTCCAGTTAGTCTTGTCTGAGGCTTGTAACTGATTTAGATTCCCTGTTGCTTTCTTTGTGGCGTTCCATCTTGAATTGCCTCTAGTAATGCATTTTTCTGGAAATGTATACAGCACATCACTATGGCAAAAATACCTTAATTAATAGAAATTTAGAAATGGATGTTGGGAGGAAACAGAAATAACTGATTCTTGTAAGAATCCTGCAGAATAGGAGGCGATATTTATGATTGGAAATCGTCTCTTATTTTGTGACTGTTGGGAATAGGAATTTTCCAATTTAGAATGCTTTATTATTCTGCTCAGTCCTATGGTATACATTTGGATAGTATCTATGTTTGGGTAGTATTTGTATAGTCTGTGTTTGGATCTGGAGTATCTCCCAGAAGTCTCATGTACCTATGGATACTGGTTACTGTTGGGAGGTGCGGCCTGGCTGCAATGGGCGGTTGCTTAAAGCTTTACGGGAAAGAGTGTGTACTGGTTCTACCATTCCTGACTTAGCTCTGTCCTGCTATGTCCTGAAGAACAGCTAGTTCTCTCTGTCTCTCTGTCTCTCTGTCTCTCTCTCTCTCTCTCTCTCTCTCTCTCTCTCTCTCTCTCTCTCTTTTCCAGTTAGGGCTCACCATGTGCTTCTTACACAGCCAGCTGCCCATAAATATACTTAGACCTTGTAAAATTGTGAGCTCAAGTTGTGGATGTTGCGTATTCTATCCCAACAATGAAAAAGTAACTAAGAAGGCCTGCCACACGACACTTGGTTAGATCTAGAGCAAAATTTCCAGAACTATCTTTATGGTATTGATTATTGTGAATGCATTAAATGGAAGTTTTTAAAACTGATGACTGAATATGTAATTCAGTACAATGTAATTCCTCTAATAATTATCAGTCATGTGTCTTGTTGTCTGATATACACCTGTTAAACTAAAGCAGACCAGGAAGTATCTGTCCAGAAGCTAACGTGCAGGCAACATGTTATGGGAAGCTGGCAGATCAGGGGACTTCCCCCAGCTATGTTTGAGTCTGGGCTCACTGGGGCAGAGATGTTGTGTTATTCATGCCTATATTCTCAATGTTGATCGTAATGCTGACCACACAGTAGGCTGTCCTATAGGTTCCTGGTTGAATAACTTGCTCATGTTAAGATTCAGTGAGAAAATATGATGAAAGAAGAGATAGTTAAAATTCAAAAATGAGTGAATCTGTATTGATAGATCCTTGAAAAGATGAACTAGAAAGCAGGCTGGAGACATTAGGAGATCTGAGTGGACAAAGTGACAATGAATGAGGACCTTGACTTACACAGGACCAAATGGTTCCTCCTCTGCAGAGCCTGGTGGCAGCTGCTTGGGGAGAAGTACATGCTAAGATGCTGCTGGACTTTAGCTCAAGACATAGGTTCCACGTTTGGGTGTTTGTTTTGCCAGCCGTAAGTACAGGGACTTAATTTTTTGTAGTAAAATTTATGTGACAATACAAAAGAAAAATTGGAAAGACAGTTGTATAACATTACTAATATCCAACTATTTTTCTAGCTTTCAATTTTTTTAGAACTTCATTCTGATTAGCAATGAGATCAGTCTTTAACCTAGAGACAGTTCCCATCATGTTAACTGATGATAACAGTAGTTAATGTTTATAGAGCATTTATTATATTTCAAGCACTGTCAATTCTCATATTATTTCATTTCAGCTCATATTATTTTATTTAACTGCTTCAAAAGCTCTTAGAAAATTGATAGTAATAAATATTTCTATTTAATATAAAGATAGGAAGGCACGGAAATTAACTTTCCCAAGGATGCGTCTTGACCAAAAATGAAGAATGTGTGAAATTTGATTACAGAGTACATGTTCTTAACTCTGTGCCATGACTTCTTATTTAAGCTTGATCCAAGTGTCATTTGAAAGTACTGTGGTAACTTGGGCTGAGTTTCCAGGATACCTGTGACAAGTCTTGGCCATTAGGTAACAGTCCTACTTTTTTTCTGCTTTTAATTCCCTCCCACAGTTGCTTTGTCTGTAGAGCAAAACTTTATCAGTATCAATATGAACTTATTCTAAAAACTGTAAGAAGCCAAATGTTAAAATTCGGGGCTGAAGGGAAATCTGAATACAGGTTGGGTATGAGGTGATAAGAAATTTCTTCATTTTTTCAGAAATGCTAAATACGTAAAAAATGTTAAGGGTGCCTACTAAAGAATGCAAGCACTAACTGTCATGATGTATGGGAAATTCTTTAAAATAATTAGAAAATTGCTGAAGGAGCTATGGTAAAATGGTAACTCTTCTTACTCAGGCTAGGTGAGTAATATGTGGAATTCTATGATACTATTTTGTCTGTTGTGGAACATATTTGAAAATTTTTATAATGAAAGTAAAATAAACAGGATATTATATCTCCTAATTCTGACACTATTATACTTTCTCAATTAACATAGTAATAGAGAATACCCTGAGTATGGTAGGGAACATCTGTGGACATCATTTTCTTGTTGGACATACTTATTTCTACAATGAGCAAGGAGGGTGAAGGTACTTTTCTGTCTACATCAGTAAATCATAAAATTTTTATGCTGAATAAAACTTGATAGTTGATATGAAAATATACAACAGTCTGCCTTGAATCTGCTACTTATAAGATTGCACACTTGAGATCAATATTCTAGTGCTCTAAGTCTTTTCTGGAAAAGTGACTACAATGGCATCTATTTTCAAATCATTGCAGGACTTAGGAGTTATGCATGAAATTACTGCCTGAAATACTATGAGCACTCAGTACACATTAAGTATTTTAACCATTGGTCAAATTTTTTAAAAGAATGTGTTCTACCTCACATGGAGTTCCCGCATTATAGTTAGAACAAAAATCACTTGGTGGCAAAGTATAGTTCAGCTTTCGTCATTCATGCCTCAAACAGAAACATGGTCTGCGTCTTTCAGACCAAATGGAAGTTGTTTTTCTTTCCACTACAATATTAATTCCCTTGATTAGAGAGTAAGAAGGTCATTGGACAATTTGTGAATTGCGAATGGGCAAGCACAAAAGGGATAAAAAAAAATCTGGGCTTGTTGAGCAGGCATTGCCCATTCCAGACTGATGACACAACATTGGGTTAAGAATAGTGAAGACCCAGAAAGCAGAGGCCCTGACATTTTAACACATTCTTGGCATGGTAATTAACACCCAGGCTTTGGGATTTGGGGAACTTCCTTGTCTGAGGACAATTATTTCAGGGGTGTGCCTTTAAGTAAGTTGCAAAGGACCCTAAAGAGAAAGCGGGCCTGTCACGCTCCCTCCCCAGTGAATCCAGACACAAGGCTCTCATCTTATCATCCCTCAGCTCAGGTCCCTTTCATTCTGTGGTGTTCTGTTAGGTTGCTTTGTTTTGGTTTCTCTGGGAGGCCTGCCAAGACAAGGTTCGAAGTGCTGCGACTGAAATTTCTGAGCCAGTGTTCCGTTCCCTTTTCTTCTTCAACCTTTTTCTTGTTGAGCCCTCTGTCATGTGCTCCCTTACGTCCTCTCTCCCTTCTGCAGCCAGAGCCTTCTAGGTTATAGAATCACATACTTTGCAGTACTGTGAAGCACTCAAGCCCAACCATCCAATAAAGGAATTTCTTTTACAACTCTGACCATTGCTTACATTCACTTCATAAGGGAGATTTCTTTATCACACTGGATCTAATTTTATTTTTACTTTAATTTCTAGAAAGTTCTTCTTGAGGATCTTAGAATTCTGACGAGTTCTATTTCTGACTAGTGAAATGGCACAGCATGTGTGTTCAATAGGTGGTTTTCAGACTCCTTCCTTTCCCATCTGCCTTCTCCTTTTCATATTTTTCTTCCCTCTTCCTCATTTTCTGAACATGGTTCCAAACTGAGTTGTGGAAGTGGAGGATTGCCATATATACAGACAGACTCGTAGCTTTGTATTAGATCATCAAAAATGGAGTACACTACAGTCCAGGCTTTATGGAAATAAGATGACAAATGCAGGGACTGTCTTCACAGAGTTTACAATCTCGCCAGAAATATAAACATAAAAAGGCAACAAAATAAGACCTAAAACAAGAGCATTTTCCTAGAAGGTGGTCAGAGAGATACCTCTGAGGGAAGAAATATTTTTTTTTTCTGAAATTAAAAAATCAGGAATTGGCCAGGAGAGAATTTTTAGAGGAGAAAGTATAGATGGGGAGGAGAGCTAGGGCAAGTAGGTGCTTTCTGGGCTGGAGAAACAGTATTTGTAGCTATGTACAGGTGGGGAGAAACTTAATACATTAAAGAATTGTGACATGCTGTGGTTTGGATCTGGTGTACCCCCCAAAAGCCTAATGTATTTGGATGTAGTGGGATCACTGTGGAACTGTGTGTTCTTGGGAGATGAGGCCTGGCTGGAAGGGGCAGATGCTTGGGGGTTGACCTGGAGGAATTTTGTCAATTTGGGAGGGAATATGGAAGGGGGGGTGAGCTGCCCAGGGCTGAGCTTTCTATCTATGTGGGCCAGGAAATGAGGAAGGAGCACTCACCCTGGATGTGGGGGACTCAACTAGGTTGTTGAACGGAGTAAAGGAAGGAAGAAGAAATACTGCTACGGCTTCATCCTGGGAGTACTCTGGCCTTCCCAGAGTCTCCAGGTGTCAGCTCACTCCTCACTGCACTTGGCTCCTGCTTCTCTTGCCTTTTGCCTGCTGGGTCACAAGCAGCTCTCCAGTCTCTGCCATGTGCTTCTGCCTCTGCTGGATGCCCATGACTGCACTGTATGACACCTTCTGAAACTGTGAGCTAAATAAATCTTTCCTTCCTTAAACTGTGTATGTCAGGTCAGGTATTTTGTCACAGCAACAAGAACGTCATAACAAAGACAGGACGTATGTGGGGAGAGGAGACATAGGACACGTAGATGCACTCTAGGCTGGAGAAGCAGTATCGATAGCTATATGCAAGTGCGGAGGAACTTAATATATTAAAGAACTGTAACAAGACCAGTGCATTAACCTTTGAGCACAGACAGCATCTTTCAGGTTCTGGAAAGCAGGTCCTGTAGGGCTCCAGATTTTATTCTGACAAAAGAATCCAGGGGAGAATTGTAAGATGAGAAGCACAGGTGTCAGACATCTTAGACTTGTGATCACTCAGTTCTGCTCCCACTCTAATTACTCAATATTCTACTTCAGATATGGTACAGAGCACTAGCCAAAATCTCCACCCAGGACCAGTGAGTGCAGTGCAGGCTGGGCCACTGCTGTCCTTGTCCTGGACAGTGGGCAGTTGTACCCTAATAACATGTTTTCCTTGGATAATCAGCTTGTCACTTTGTGTTGTATCATACAGACTTTGTGGTCAACTAAACCACTACCTAGTGTGGTTTCGAGTTGTAATTCTAGATGGGCCACACTGAAGCAGGCTACGGAAGGAGCTCAGGTCAAAATGAGATATCCATGATTAGGTTTCTTTCACTTTCTCCATCTTATTCTGCCTATAAAATGCATACATATATATCTCGTCAAATTACAAATCCTTCCCCTCTCCCTTTTTGACTCTCTAACACCCTCCTCCTCCTCACTAGTTCCCACTGTCCACCCTTACTTCGTTCTCTAATCTGAGTTTTATGTATTAAGGAAACCATTCAATACATAACCTTCTGTGTCTGACTCACTTCGCTGAGCATGATAATCTCAAGTTGCATGCATTTACCTACAAAAGCTTCAAACCCATCTGTATTTATAGACAAGTATCATTCCGTTGTGTACATATACCACAACTTATGTATCCATTGGTCTGTTGATGGGTATTTTGATGTCTTCCACATTTTAGTTATTGTTGTGCTTCTTTGAACATGGGTGTACATGTATCTCTGTTATGTGTTGTTTTTAACTCTTTTGAGACTATTCCCAGAAGAAGTATCAATGCTTTCCATAGCAGTTGTACCAGTTTACTCCCACCAGCAGTGCAGGTGGGTTCCTTTTTCCCCACAGCCTCGCTAGCATTGATTGCTGTTTGTGTTCTTGATATACGCCATTCTTTCTGGGGTTAGATGATATCTTAGTGATATTTTGATTTGCATTTATCTAAGGATGTTGAACATCTTTTCATGTATTTATTAGCCATTTGAACTTCATCCGAGAACTGCCTCTTCATTTCCATTGCCCAGTTTTCAATTAGGTCTTTGATTTTTGAGGGTTCTGTTTTTCTTCAGTTTCTTATATATTCTAGTTATTAGCCTCCTATCTCATTCTGTCAGTTCTCTCTTTACTCTGTTGATAATTTCCTTTGCCATGCAGAAACTTTGAAAATAGTCTCATTTGTTAATTCTGAAGCATTTTCTTTTGTTTTTGGTGTCTTATTAAGAAAGTCCTTACCTTCATGTGTATCTTGTAGATTTTTGCCTAATTTGTCTTCAAAAAGGTTCAGTGGTTCAGTTTTAATACCTAGGTCTTTGATCCATTTTGATTTGATTTTTGGTGCATGGTGAAAGGTGTGTGTCTAGATTCATTCTTCTGCACATGGATTACAGTTTTCTCAGCATCATTTTTTAAAGAGGCTGTTCTTTTTTCAGTGGTTGCTTTTGGCTTCTTTATGAAAGATCAGCTAGTTGAGGTACTTGCGTTTGTCTCTGCGTCCTCAGTTCTGTTCTACTGGTCGACCATCTGTTTTATGTGCCAATACCGAATAGCTTTATGTGTGTGTGTGTGTGTGTGTGTGTGTGTGTGTGTGTGTGTGTATAACTGTTGCTTTGTAGTATAACTTGATGCCTAGAATCATAATGCCTCCCACCTTTGTCTTGTTACTCAGGATTAGAATTTTGCATTCATTCTGCTTTTCCCCTTTCACATTTTTTCTAGTTATTAAACTTGAAAAACAGAAAAATCAAGAAAAGCAAGCAAACCTAATTTGTAGCTCAAATAATCAGAGACATCTGTTGGTCCTGCTATTTATATCACTTGGTAAGTATTCTCATTTTTTTCTTACATTCTTTGTCTTTTTGGTTTGTTGTGAAGGCACTCTCGGGGATCGGATCCAAGGTCTTCGTCCTGAGCTCTAGCCCTACCCCTCTCCACTGATATTTCCACTGTGAGGTGGTCTGGCTAAGTTGCCAAGCTAGGGTCAGACTTATCTCTTGTCTCAGTCACCCAGATTGCCTGGATTATAGACGTGAGCCACCAGGCCCAGATCTAAGTATCTTTTTCTATGGTTGAAATCATTCTATATATAACATAGTTTTGTGTAAGAATCCATTTTCTGATGTCATCCTACCATCTTATAAACTTCTCATTTCAGGATATTTAATCCCTTATATTTTTCCTTTTAAAAACAAATTTGCAAGAATACCCTCATTTTACATACTTGCTTGCATTGAAGACTTTTCTCAGAGTAAAACTCTAAAAAGTTATTTAAATGTTTTTTGATACCTATTTATACTCTTCTTTACAAAACTAACTTAAATTTATATTTTTTCCTGTGTTCTATACTTTTAAAAATAAAATTTAAAAACTAAGCATGTTGCTTAATTACAAGCAATATAATTTTCCTTGTTTTTCACTTTCAGTTTTAATTACTAGAAATGTTAACAACCCTTAAGCCACTGGTAATTTACTTTTTTGTTTTTGAAACAGGGTCCTACTCTGTAGTTCAAGTGGGTCCTAAACTCACTACCAAGCCCCAAATGACCTCAAATCATGTCAATCCTCTTGTCTCACCCTCCTGAGTGCTGGGATTACATACATGTGTCACTGTGCCCAGTTGTTTGTGTGTGTGTGTGTGTGTGTGTGTGTGTGCGCACACACGCGCGCGGTGCTGGGGCAATCAAGCCCAGGACCTTATGCATGCTAGGCAAGTGCTCTAAACATTAAGCTACACCCCAGCCCTGATTCCTTTTGTGGAAACTTTTAGCTTTTTTTTTTTTAACATAGTGCTCTTACTGATTGTTTTATAAATTCATATAATTCCCTTTTACTTATAAGGATTTTAAATCTATTTGTCATACAAGTAGTCACCTCATATTTAGAAATTTTTGTTTGTGATATTTTAAAAAATACATATAAGCCCTCAAATACAGGCTTAGCTGTATACATATTATTTGTCTACTACTGATTTTCTTTCTCTTTCAGTCTGAAACCAGCTTTAAAAAAGAAAAAGAGAAAAAAAGAAATTTTCTGGGTTCACTCTAAATAAATCTTATATAAATCCTTTCAAAAGCAGTTATAAATGAGTCAGAAGAGCCTTATTTCTGCAATAAAACTAAAGACTTTAAAATGTAATTGGAGGTATGGGTTGGGGCTTGCAAAAACTGAGTTCCAAGACTTGCCTGAAAATTTTATGGTGTATATACATTTCATTAAAGAGTGCTCTGGAAAGAAAATAAGAGTCATATAATTCTTTTCTGTTGCATGTCTCTCAGTCACTACCAAACGATGTGACTTTGTTATAGCATCTGTTTAATTCCTAATATTAAATCAGTCCTACTTTGCAAAGACTTTGGGTCTGTTTTCTCCCCTGGACAATGGGAATTACAGAGCTCTCTGTGCCATGCTTTTGTCAGACGGCTATGAGAATGAATGTTGTCTCATGCTAGCACGAGCACACAGGAGACCCCCTGGAATTCCAGACTGTACTGCCCCACTCCTCCATCTCAGGCCACGCAAGACTCTGCTTCCTGGTAAGGAGCAGGTGGACATCTGAGCGCAGTCAGCCTATAAGCATTAACACCAGTATCAGCCCAGCCTGATGTCTGACTGAGAGTTAAATTTGGCGTGCTCTTCACGTATTCAATAAACATTCTTCAGAACCAAATATGTGGCTTATGTTTTAAAAGACATTGGCCGTCCACTCCCTGTACTGAAAAAGCTGCGTGGAACTCGGTGAGTCAGCACGGAGAACGTACTCTCCATCTCACTCAGTGAGAAGTATTAATTTCATTTCATCTCTAGGCCCAGCTCTGCCTGTTGAGCTGTTCTAGCCCCAGATTTCCCTGGCCACTTGTCACTGAGGGTGTAGGTGAGATCAACTCTAAAAACGTGCTTTGTGACACCGCAGGAAAAGAGAGTGCCTTTATTGATCCTACCAGTGACAGAGTCAAGGGTCCTTAACACATGCAGTGCTGCCACTCGACAACAAGAAGGATGGTATACACATGGAGTGGATAAAATATGACAAACAATTCCAGTAAGAGGGGTCATTTGTACCTGGGAGAATGGCCGATTTATTTTTCTCAAATGGGGCATATTACTGACCATCTTACTTCCCGTGGAACTTATGGATATGTTTTAGTAATCTTAAAGAGTCACATTTTTCTTGTATGCTTTTTTATTTTCAAGAGGTGTATTCTTAAGGCTCTGCAAAACTGAGAAATTTAAATTTAGAAAATGGCAAAACAAGTCACCTCTTCATTCATTTGAATTCACTGCATAGAACTTTATGTTTTATGACCTACAAAACGCCAACTGCCAACAGTGGAAGTCATTAAGCCTTTCTTAAAAATGCAGTTTCTCTCTTAAACTTGAAAAATCCTAAGGAGTACCGATCACTTTTCATTTTCCCTATTCGTACATTTCTAATCTTTCTCTAGGACCTCAGAGCAATCAGGGTTTAGGTTATTTCTGTGTATTCTTTCCATTAGCAGACTTGACTTAGTCACATTATGTGTTTTCCATTGGAGGGTCTTTGTTCCTGAGGAATCCAACTACTTAAACATCAGGTGAGTGTTCGGAGTGGAGTGTGTAACTAACATCAGCACTGTTCAGTTAAGCACTAGGCTGTCAATGAGCTTTAGACTATCACTCTTGTTACTACCGCGGTTCACTCCCGGTTCTTCTGTCACTCCATCATGTATATCGCTTTCTGGTCACTGTTCTGCAGAATCTGACGAGCAAGACAATGTTGGTAAAATTACCATTTTGGAGTATAAGCACTGGATACTTAAGAGACCAAGTAAAGTAAAAAATTAGAAAGAGAAGAAATGCCAATTATAGAAAAGAAAATAAAGGAAAAGGAATCGGCAAAAGAAAAGAAAGAGAAAAAAATCTTTAGGGCAATTTGATTCTTTTTTGAATCTTCTGAAAGTACCACCCCCCCCCCCCCCACCACCACCACCACCCAAGTGCACCAGTAAGTTGATTTTTATCTCAAGGCAAGGTTGTGGGAAGTTTTACAAAGAGAACCTGAGAAGTGGCAGAAATCTGTCTTGGCATATTCTGAGCAGAGGCAACAGGAGGTGTTTTATTGCTGGCTCCTTGTCGTTTTGTAAGTAAAAGCCAAAGTAAACACTTGCGAAAATATCACCAACAATACTGATTACAGCCTTGAGGCACCAGCCACTCCCGCGACTGTGCTGTGCGCAGAGACAGAAGTCGTTATCATGGTCTGCCCCCGCCCTTTCCAATCACTATGCACCCCGCAGCGTGTATGCACGTTCAGAAGAACGTACGCTGGAGTTAGCTTTATAGTGAGCCAGTGAAATCGCTTGGTACAACGAGGATTTATCTAGGTTGTTTTGTCTGGAGGATACATTGTTCCAAAGCATCTAGCAAACCGATGTGAAATGTGAAACTGATTCTAACAGGTTCTAACACATAGCTGGATTTTACTCACGTGGACATTTTGCTTCTTGTTTTGATCTTTCCCCTTCATTCCCTTAGTTTTCAGTTTATTTTGAGAGGTGTAAAAAGGAATGCCAACTATCCTCCCCTTTTATGTCTTCTCTCCTGGACAATTTAAGTTATGACACTGACAAATGCTTTTAAGATCACAGAGTAAAAATAAAGTGAAGAACAGTAAAAGCGGAAAAATGTGAAAGTCCTAAATTACAAACAGTTAAACTGTCTACATTATTTACCTGGTACCACCCAATAGTTCCTATTTTGTTTTGCTTTGGTATATGTTTCAGAATGTTTCAAGTAGGAATTCAAGCACATTTTTTCAGGGAATAAATGACTTTGTTTCTTTGGGTTTTTTCTGCCATTGTACTAATATATATATATATATATATATATATATATATATATATATATATATATATATATATATATATATATGATACATAATGTTTACAGTGAACTTGGGTATTTTATGCACATATATATCACTTCAGCATTACAAACTCTTCCATTATCCATTTTTTGACCCTCTGAAACCCTCTCCCCTGCCCTAACTCTTACTGCCCCCCCCCATTTAGTTCAAGCAATGATTGTATTCTGGGTTTCTCATATTAAGGAAAACATTCAATATTTAACCTTCTGTGTCTTACTCACTTCACTGAGCATGGTGGTCTCAAGTTGTTTCTATTTACCTGAAAACACCCCCAAATATATCTGTTGTTATAGATGAGTAGTACTCCCTTGTACACGTATACAATAATATTTGTATCCATTGCTCTGTTGATGGGGATTTTGGTGTCTTACACAGTTTAGCTCTTGTTAGCGGTACTGCTATGAACATGAGTATACATGTATCTCTGTTATATGGTGCTTTTAACTTTTTTGGAAGAATACCCAGAAGAGGTATCTTTGGATCAAAGGGGATATTTATTTTCAGCCTCTTGAGGAAGTTCCATACTGCCCTCCACAGTGGTTGTACAGTTTACAATCCCACCAGCAGTGTAAGAGGGTTCCTTTTTCTCCGCACCCTCTCCAGCACTGATTGCTGTTTGAGTTCTTGATATATGCCATTCTTTCTGGAGTTAGATGACATCTTAGTGATGTTTTGATTTGCATTTCTCTAGTGGCTAAAGATGTTGAACATCTTTTCATTTATTTATTGGCCATTTGAACTCCTTCATCTGAGAATTGTGTATTCATAGCTGTTGCCCATTTTTAATAGGATCTTTGAATTTGAGGGTTCTGTTTTTCTTCAGTTCCTTGTATACTCTAGTTATTAGCCTTCTGTCTGAATTTTGGTTTTTTGTTACAACATTATTAAATTTCATGTAGTTCACTAAATGGCCCAGGAATATGTATTATTAATTTATTTGGAGCGAGTGTCTGTGTGTGTACGTGTGTGTACGTGTGTGTACGTGTGTGTGTGTGTGTGTGTGTGTGTGTGTGTGTGTGTGTGTGTGGGCTTGTGTTGGAAGGAAAAGGAAAGTGAGCTATCAGAAAAGCCTGCATGGACAGCGTTGTGGTAAGTAGAGAGTAAAAACTTCACTTAAACTTGGTTTGCTGTTGGCCCTGAAACATTTTTTTGAGCGTAGGATGTTTGTAACAACTTACCTGAAAGTAGAATAGGAAGAAAAATGAAAGCAGGGCCTTGCTGTGATTGAATTATACCAGAACACGTGGTTTTGTGCATTTTGTCTTTGCTGTCACTATTTTAGTTTAGGCTAGATTTTCACATTCTTCAATCCTATGTGGTTGCCAATCACTGGACTACATTTCCAACTGGACCTATCATGAGACCTTCTGAACCTGTCATCTGCCTCCTCTCCGAAGAGTTTGCAAGTGTGTCCACACAAACTGAAAAACACACTTGCTTGGGGTTTTTTTGTCTGAATTATGCAGAAAACATTCATAGTTGTACTCTTTAATTTTTGGCTATGTCTACCCCGTGTCTGTTGTTCACAGGTCTGACATGAGTATTGTGACAGTGTGTTTGTATGTAGTTTTAGTTACTGCTTACTGCTGTTCTCAAAAAAGCTTCACTCTTTATGCGGGATAGAAAATAGCTTTTTATTATGTAGGTCTGTAGACCAGTGACATACTGTACATTGTCACCCCCCTTTATCTGGTAAGTTAGACTTTATCAGGGACATTCTTGAATTCTGGACCCTGAAAAGAAAAAACTATAAGACATAAATAAGACTGTAAATTGTATTGTGTACTAATGATAAAACCATTAGAACATTAGAAAGCGTTCTTCTGGTTCCTTTTTTCCTGTTTGAGTTGGAAATAACTTCATTTTGTTTTAAATCATAAAGGTTTTCTTTTTCATCTTGGGCTTGCTTTCTTCATTTGTCTCTTCCCTTGAGGCCACGGTGTGTGCTGGAGCCTCAGTCAGGAAGTCAAGCTCAAGAGATATGAGATTAAAAAGAAAATACAGTTTTGTGTGTGTGTGTGTGTGTGTGTGTGTGTGTGTACAAGTACATTTAATAATAAATGTTTGAACAAGTTCACAAAATCTGAGCCAACAATCAATAAAGAGAAACAAGATCGGAGAGTAAAAATAAGAGTCAGTTACACACACACACACACACACACACACACACACACACACACACTCCACACAGAATATTTTGGATGGAAATGTGAGCACTTGTGCATATGTCAATGCATACATTTTAAACAGAAGCAGCATGCAATGCTATACAGAAATTCCTACATTTCTTTTCTAATTTTACCGAAGGTGTTACAGTATCAATGATGATTGAGTCTTAATAGTTGCAACTGAGAATTGATTTCTGTATAAAACCCATTGGTATTTTTACTCTACAATGCATAATCAGTGATGGAGAATGCAGACCCTGGGTCCAGACTGAGTTTAAATTCTGGCAGTGCCCGCAGAAGCACGTACTCTGCTGAAAGTTACTCAGCCTACTCTTACTCCTGTTGTCTCATTTGTGCAACAGTCAGGTCAATAGTGCCTAACTTGTAGGACGGTGGGACGACTGCATAGGTAAATGCACAGAAAATGCTTAAGCTGTGCCTCGCACATACACATATTCAATATATTAAATGTTGTTATTCGTCAAACAATCCCCACAGTGCTTAGGAGCTAGATACTGCTTCTGTAGTGGGAGAAAATAGCTGAGTCTTACTATATTTTCTAATTTTCAAATTTACCCTTATCTTAATTGTCTGCAAGTCTCATTTTAACTCAACGTAAGGTTATGCTTCATGTTATTACAGAAAAAATTCTTACAGGTTGTCGCCAAGGGAGAAACTTAGGCTTGCATAGTTAGATAATGAAGGTTGCAGCCATTCCAGGTCTCTTCTTCCACTACCTGGACTGGTTTGTTTCTTTACAGTTATTGCAAATGCAATTCCTGATTTTAAGGTGAAGTTTTAAGACCATAACTCTTGCATCAGCCAACCGCTTGGCACCTGCACCCTCGTCTTTCTGCGTGCTGTGTTTATCTGCCAATGTTATGATGGTAAGCTTCTTCTGTCCCTTGTGTCTGGCTTCCTGAGAGGATGCCACGCTTTCTGCCAGTCCAATCCTTCAGTGCCTTCTATTTTATCTTTTACAGCACTGCCTGCGCTTCCTCCACCTTTTTGCTTCAGAATGATAGTGAAAGGGCTGATCTCGCATTGCTTTAGGAGTTTCATCTTCAAACCCAGTGATTCGTGCATTTTAGTGAACACCAGAGTCACTTGAAGGAGGTGCGCATCTAACATGAAGAGTTTTGAATACTTTTTGCAGAAATTCTGGTTTAAGTTTGGGATAGGGATGATGAATCTTCATTTTAACCACTTGCTATGTGATTCTGAAGTGGACAGTCCAAGACCTTAATTTGAAAGATGCTTATTCTGACTAATTCCTTGCCCTTGAATATGTAGTCAGCTGCATTAGTTTTTTCTATAAAATCTTTTGTAATATTCTGAGAAGCATTTTTCAGAGCTACACAATGGTGCCAAAACTTAATTTATAATCAAAAGGAGGATTTGCACAGAAATAACATTTTCCACAGGATTAAAAAGTTTTCATGACACCGTGTTTTTATAGAAACAAGCTAGGTAGCTAGTGAGACTTTTTTTTCTCCTTTCAGATGTTAGAAACATGCCCATATTTCCCCAAAACTACTCGTCTGTATTTTTTAGAAGGATATGCAGTCAGAAGATTGGAGAAAATATGGAACTATTCTCTCAGCTTTAGTGTTCAATTTTTCACTGCAGCTCTCTCCGTCTCTCTGTGTCTGTCTCTCTTCTCTCTTTCTCTCTCTCTTTCCCCCTCCCTCTCTTTCTGTCTCATGTAGGCATCCACATGCCTGCATTTAAGCATCATGTCACCACCACTACCTTCAAGCCAGAGGCTAGGAGAGAATAATAGAGCTTTCTTTGCTGAGCAAGGCTGAGTAATACCATGGTTTCACCTTCCCTGGGGCTCAATGCGCTACTGTAGCCCAGCCAACACTGGCCTATTCTGGAAGTGGTTCAGGACCAGCTCTTTGCCTGCATGACCTGACTGTGCTATACTTGCCAGACCCTGGGCTTTCTGTGTGTGAAGGATTTAAAGTGCACTGGCAACACTGAATCTATTCTTCCTTCCTGGTTTCTCTGGTTTGGTAGGTCTTCTTTTCCCCGGCACAGTCATGTATTGAGGCTCTGTAATTTTCTAGAGCTTAGCGTTGTGCTAGCAGAGGAGAAATGTGGTCTCTGCCATTCAGGAGCCCATCCACTATTCCAGAATCCATAAAATAAATGGTACCGTGCAATCTGAATTGCTTGGTAAATGACAGTGGATGGAGCGTACAGAAGGGCTCTCTCACAGTAGTCTGTGGTTGACTTTGGGGTCTGTGGGGTCCCCACATGGAAGTGCCAATATCTCCAAGTTCTCCTTCTTCACAATTGAGATGTAGATCACCAGTGCTTTCCCAAAGCCTGAGATAATGGCAACATATATTGAGTTCTTCTTTTTGCTACTCACTAAATATAAAAGTCCATTCTACCTCTCCTCAGAGGAAATTATTTTCTCTTTCCCTTGATATCACAGAAGACTCTACTTCAATATTCTTGTGGTGTTCTTCAAAGTTTGCATTGCATTGTGATATTTAACTATAGGCTTTCTCTTCCCTCCAAGCTAGCAATTCCCAGAGAACATGGTCTCTGCTCACCTTAGTGCTTTGCACAAAGCACAGTACATAACCAATGTGCAGAACATACTTAAAACACATGAATCAACTAAGGAAACATCTTCAGACCAAGAAGTCTGAATCTAGGGTACCAAAGATTGCCTTGATATCATTTCCTTTTGGGTTTTGGTTATGTAATTTTCTCTTTGTGATTTTTTGAGGGGTGGGGTGGGAAATAAAAAGCAAAACAATAAATCCTCAAAAATTTCAGAAAATCTTTATTCATATATGGTATGCTAAGTGACAGCAATCACAGATTCTGATTATTCAAATTTTGGCAAATTCATTGTTTATAAAGTCTAAGTTTTCTATTTCCTCCTCCTTCCTCTCTCTCTTCCTTTCTCCTTTGTCCCCGCTCTTTCTTTCTCTTTTCTCCCTTTAATATTCCTCACGGTCTCCCATTGGTTACCCAACAACAGGCCAGCCTGGAAGGATACCTGAGTGGTATAATCTATAGGAGTTTGCCTTCCGAGATCAAGAGCAAGGCAGTGCTGAGTGGGGAAAGGATGAGAGGAGAAGCATAAATAAATAAGTAAATAAATTCCTCAGTAGCCCAAAGAACATAATGATTTCTGTTGAACTTGAGCCAAGAACTAGAGGAGGTTATCTGATATATTTCAGTTGAAATGAAGACTGATTATTTCTAGCTGTTTCCTGTTGACAGATGCCTCTTATGGAAAACTGGGAGAGGCCCATGTAATGACCAGACAACAAGGATATATTTATCTTATTTCCCAGTTTACTTTGGTTCTTGATTGCATCTAATGCCCTGTGTGCAGTAAAGATGGACTTTGATATTCTCTTCCACACCTGAGGGAGTTTCCAGATGTAAAAGGAAGTAACTGGTGCTTAATTAAAAGCTGATCATGACAAGCTACAAAGACTGCCAGGCATGCAGATAAAATGATTGTAGTTAAGTACAATTTCACTTTTGGTTAAGTTCAACATTTTAAGCAATATGTAAGGTTCATAGAATCTGCATCATGATACTATTTGTATAATTTGGAGATTTGACTCCTTAAGTGAGTGTGACCATTCAGAAAATGATCAGACACTAAATGGACTAACTGTAGACTAGAAAACTGTGTCTTTGTTCCAGTCCTTGCTCTACTATTTATTCATGTCCTTGTGGGGACCTCACTTCATTCACCTGAATCTCTACTTTCCTAAATTGAAGTAATACAATCGGAAAGCCCTTTCGGCTTACCTGCATCATGATTCTCTGAGCGTGTGTTATTTATTAAAATAATAAGTCTAAAAGATCATGGCAATAACGCTCAAACAAAGGTGGGACTGCTATGAAGTTTCTGACTTCCCAAAGGAAAGGGATGCAAAAGCTCAGCATGCATGGGAGGACATCTGACACACGTGTGTCAGATACTCTGCTAAGTATGTTTTAGACAAGAACTCTAACATAAACCCTCTCTTTATGAGTATTATTTCCCTTTGCTTCACAGGTAAGAATGAGGGAGTTTTCTTTTTGAAATTGTGGATCTTTTCATGAATGAAGAGCCTACATTCTCTTCCTCCACTCCCCCTCAGTCCTCTCTTCCTCCACTCCCCCTCAGTCCTTACTAGAGTTCTCACTTCTGTCTCTCCAAGGAGGAACACTTTATGTTCAGTCTTCTCAGTTCTTGGGATCTGCCAGCTGCTTTTTTTTTTTAACTTTCTGGTTTTGCCACCTAACATTCTAGATTTATGTTCTAGAATAATTTTTACCTAACATAGAATAAATTTTTATGCACCACAAATAAACAAGATGAAATTCTATTTCATTTCTTAGTGATTCCAATGCTCATTAGTGATAAAAAACCCTTACATTCATTACTTTAAGATTGCTGAGAATTTTGTGGATTAAAACACATCTCTTTGACTCTTGTCTTTTACATTCTCATTTTTTTCTCCTAAACTGATCAACACTCTAAGGGTGGACCTTTTTCTTCTCACATGAGAGAGGCTTTTTCCTGTGGAATTGGCTTTTGAGGGCACACCTGTTCCTGTGTTTGGAAAATGCATAAAGATCATTACTGGAAATGCAGCCGTCCCTTCTGCTGACTCAGTACTGCTTCAGCCTGGTGGGCACTGGGACCCTTTCAGATTTTGTTACTTCTTCCCAACGTTTCCTAGCTTATCCTCGCTTCTCCTAAGGGCCCCACTGGCCTCATTTCACTAAAACTGGCCATTATCGCCTGCTGTTTCTTGCAGTTACTCTCGACAGGAAGACTACCTCTCAACTCTTGGTCGTTTCAAATGCTTTGTTAGACACATACAGATGGTTGAGCTTCACATATCTCAAGAAAATCTAAAGTGCTGGGGAGGTGGGTGAAAAGGTGGGGAGGTACTCTCCCTATCCACTCTCTGTCTAGACTTGCCCTCTCTGGCTATTCACGTTGGCAGGAGATTCTTGAGAACTTTGTCTTCTTCCAGTTTGACAAAAAGAACAAGAGGTCCCTAGCTTTCATATCCCAATCCATCTGGACATCTCCATCTCCCATTCATATTTTAGCCCTGAGAAAAGAGCTCATGCAAACATTCAGACTCCTGCTTTTCTCCCTATTCATCTCCAAGTTTCTCCCTCAGCACAAAAATAATTTTTGCTTTTCTTTCTGTGTGGTGCAAAATCTGCTCATAGTGATCACAATTCTCACAGATTTTATAATGTAAAGAAAAATAAGCTTTCAGAGTACATCAGAACTTTTAAGCCAGACCTAATGTTGTAAATGCTGTTTTATACTACATTATCTCCTAAGAATTGTACAGTTTTAGGTCTTTGATTCATTCTAAGTTAATTTTTGCACCTGGTGTTAATTAAATTTCCACCTTCGTTTCTTTTCACGGGAATGTCTCGTTTTCTCAGTACTATTTGTGGTAAACATTATCATTTCTCCCTCAAACAATCCCAGTGATCTTGGCACCTTTATGGAAAGTCATTTAATTATGTGTACTAATGCGTATTATTTTATTCTTCTAGTCTATTTCCTTGGTCTGTATGTGTCTGTCCTTATGACAGTACCACATTATTGTGATTACTGTAAATTTGTACTTTTAAAATAAGAAAATGTTCTTATTTTCCAATATTGTTTTTATTATCAGAGTACAACATCTTTCATTTGTTCACATTTTCTTTAAGAAAATTGACTTGATTTCTTTACTTGCTGTAGCTATGGTTTCTGTTATTTTGGGGCTGGGTGTTGAAAGGGAGCCTATTTTGGCCCAGTTTCAATTAAAGCAAGCCAAGAGATGCCAGGTCCAACTCCCTTTGATATCCTTGTATCCAACCCTGATACAATGAATCCTGAAACAGGAAGACCAAACAAGGGTCTTTCAAGGGCCTTTATAATTAAATTTGATTGTGTTATTTCAGAATACGCTAGCTGCTACAACAAATAAAACTCTCAAAGGTCAATGGTATAACACAAAATTAAAATTTATTTCTCCTTAATTGCTAACAGTTTAGTGCTGATCATGTTTAGGAGTCAGTTGTACTAGCAGAGACTCTGTTGTTTTCAACAAGCGGCTTCACCCTCATTCTGGGTGCCACCTTCTAGCTGGAAAGAAAGGAAAGAATACCAGTAAAAACAGTACACTTGCTTGTTAATGACCATAGTCTAGAAATGGCTAGCTGCATAAATTCTATTTAGATCATAGAGACATTGACTCCTGCAATCTCTTGATGAGTAGGCAACAACCTTGTACAAAGAATAAGACCCCAGATCTTTAGAAGAGCCATCTGTCTCTCCCACCTCAGCATTAGCTGGCTGATTTCTTTGAATGTAAGGACCTGTGAGTAGTTAGTACACCGGTGGAGGAGAATTGAAGTGACAGGGGTATCCTTGGCACTCCTGGTCATTTTGTATCTTTCTCCACTGAGATTGGATTCATAAATCCTTTAGTTTGTTTAAAGTATACTAAGATTCTTCAGTAGTCTCTCTCTTCTATTTAATGTTCAGGTTGAAATGAAAACAAGTACAGATAACTCATAAATATAGATTTTCTGAATTCAAGAGTCATCATTCATCATAGTAAAATGAAAAAACAGCTTTGAAATCATACAGACTTTTACTTATATTCTGCCTGGCCCATGTTTTCAGTACAAATGATTCAACATCTCTCAATCTCCTCCTGTCCATCTATAAAATAGAGATGTGTATATAGATGGCATGAAACCACAAATATAAAATACTTTAGTTTTTGCCTACTTTACTTTTTTTTTTAAAGAAAGGTCTTAATCCCAGCCACACTGGGATTCCTATATAATGGCAATGTTAAATAATATCAACAAATTATTTTTGTATTTTGCTGCCTCTATTTGTTCTGTAACTGGCCCCTCATCCAGTTCGTTCTTCCACTCTAGTAGCTGATTTGGTCATTTAATTCTGCTCTTTTCATCAAAATCTCTTTAGATCAATGCTAGTCTAATATTTCTCTGCTAACAAAATCCTGCATTGTCATCTGATTTAGTTTTTCTCTGTCTTAGTGAAATTCACTCATATTCCTCACTAAGTGATTGCCTTCTCTCAACTCAACCTGGACCTTAGAATTCCTTCTTTTGTAGACTCTCATCTTGAATTTCTCTGTTGGTTTCACTAAGCAAATCAATAAACATTGATTCCCTTTTTCCAGTTAAATCCCAAAGCCTCCAAAACTATTGTCCTGTTCTCGCCTCCATCCCACTCCTTACCTGTTGTGTGGTCTGCAGATAATTATTTGCTAGACTGCACACGTCAAACTCTCCTACTCTGCTAAGGATGTCATGCAGGGAATTCATTGAAAGTCCTTCTTGCATGTCGCTCTCAAAAATGCAATTCTTACTCAGATCACCATGTAATAATTTGGGCCTCAAAACAGGCTGATGTAATATCGACTTTCACTCCAGCATCTTTTCTGGTTGCTTGCCAATGCAGGTAAACATCAGCCTTGCTGTTATAGATATGGGTACAATTCCCCAGTCTCTAGTCATCTTTCCCACTTTCTTGAAGTCCTCTTTTCTTTCTTTCATTCACTAGTGGCAGTGAGCAGAGACTGCGCTCAGAATACAGTTTGTGCTCACCAGTATTCAAGGTTTGGCTGGGCTCTCCTCACTTACATAGCAGCCTCGCCTCAAACCACTACATGTTTCCAATGAGAATCATGTCTTCCATCTGGAACCACAAATAGAACGGGTGGGAAATGAGGTCACTACAGGTAAAAATGTGTATAACAGACACTTGTTCTTTCTGGCCAGCCGGCAATCGGGCCCTCGTTTCACTTTGGGGACCCTATACATATGCCTTGATCAGATGTAGGGACACGAACCCAAAAACTTCTTCTCTAATAACTACCTGACAGCCTAGGCAAGTGACTGGATTTTGACCGATCAGACGCTCCCGCATAGGGCTTTAGATTATGAAGGCTCTCAGAGACCCAAGGTACTCCCTGAAGTTGTAGTCAGTGACACAGAGACCAGCAGCAGTAGCAGCTGCAACTGGTACAAGAATCAATTAAGAGGCCAGAAATGCCAGTGCCAGAGTCCTCACAGCTTCTGCCTTTGATGACCATGACTATTTTGGTTAATACTTTCATATGCTGGTTCCCCAACTCTCCCATCCATTCACTAAGCTTTCAGATCAGATTCCAATAAATCAATTTTTTGTCTACATTTGGAAAAGCAAGTTTGTACATTTATAACCAAAACTATACATGGTACAATGTATGATGTTTGATTTAGGATACCTCATGGTGGAGTAAAAAGAGGCCCCGACTTCTAGTTATGTGATAAGAGTTTGCATCCTGGCTCTACAATCTAATGAGCTATGTATGTCAAGACCACTCATTTAGTCTTTATGTACCTTCCTATGAAATGAAGATAATGAACTCTCTCTTAAATGACTTGTCTGGGAGGTTTCTTTGAAGCCCTTTTTCTTTGACTTGTGTAGGAATCTGTAAAGAGGGACCCTATTTATGTGCAGTGCTTGCAGGTTCAGTCACATTGCTCCCCACTTTTCCCTCTCAGAGTTGTACAGTACAGTTGGTCCTCTGTACTTGCTGGCTCTGCATCTTCAGAATAAATAACTGCACTGAAAAAGTGTGAGATAGTCTCTGTGGAGAATATGCAGGTGTTTTCCAGCCACTGCAGGAAGCAATACAAGGTAACAGCTTACATACGCATATTGTATTAGATAAGGTAAGTAATCTAGAGACTGAAAAGTGTCCAGAAGGATTCATATAGGCTATATGGAAATACTATTTTTTTATATAATAAACTTGAGAACCTGTGGATTTTAGTACCTTTAGGAAGTGGAGTGGTTCCAGAGCGATTTCACCATAGATACCAATGAACACCTATATTTGGTAATGAAATGCACTCTCTCTCCTGAGTTTTCCTCTCCAATACCTTCTATTTCTAATATCCAATAGTTTGCTTCTTCCTTTATTCTATAAGTTTGAATCACAAACATGATACATAACCTTTCACTTACTAGTAGCAAATAAACATATTAGCTGGCAAAACCATGGGATGTCCTTCTGTGTGTTCCACTTTCACTGGTATGCGTCCCCACACTTCCCCTTTACAGTGTACAGTAAGTGTCTGAAAGACAATTTAAGTGGAAAAAAAGTAGTCTGAAAAATGTTGTATGATAGCCACTGCTCAAGAATGGGTGTTACCAGAGCACTTCAACTCCTGGTGTAAGGCCCCCCTCCGAAACAGAATGTAGACTGGACGTGCAAAACCAATTGGAAAGGTGACAGAAATGATGCTGTCTAAATTTTGAGACTAGTTTATCAGAATCCAATGTATTGTGTACTTCTGGAAGGCTTTCTAGATGAAGTCAGCACCCACGAGCAAGTCTGGCTATATGGGACTGCCGTGCCATAAGAAATCTCAAGGTAACCACATAGAAAGGCAGCATGGGGAAAAGACAGACATGTTTAACCAATTCTGATTGCTTCCTGCTGCACCAACCTGAGAAGCAGACATGTAAGTAAAGAAGATACCTTGTGCGCTCAGCTGCAGCAGGCAAAAGGGGAGCCAGGCGACAGCACATGCAGCCCTGCACACGTGCCCTGGCTCAGCGGTTCCGGAATCACCAGTCTCCACCTCAGACCCAGCGGGGCAGAGACAAGGTGTCTTCTCTGGGCTGTGCCTGAACACTTGGCCTGAAGGATAAGCATAAGAAATGTCACTTACCCTTATTAAATTCTGAGATGATTTGTTATGTGGTGATTAATAACAGGAACACGCAAAGTGTGTTTCTTATTAGCTAAATGAAGTCTTCCCCCCTTGAGAGAAGTTTTCTGTGACAATTCATAGTAAATGAAAAGGGCTCCACTTCGCAAGATCCACTGACACATCGTGGCTAGCTGTGACGTAGCTTGTGAGTTGCCTCCCACTGAAGACATTTCCCCACTGAAAGAAATCCTCCCCACTTTATTGATATGTATATATCCAGTACACAATGTTTACATTGATCTTGAGTATTTTGTGCATACACATATCATGGCAAAATTACAAATCCTTCCCCTCTCCCTTTTTGACCCTCCCACCACTCCTCTCCACTAGTTCCCATTATTCCTCCCAGTTAGTTCTGTGAAATGACTGCGATCTGGATTTCTGCGTCTCACTCACTTTGCTGAGCATGATGGTCTCAGGTTGCATCCATTTACCTACAAAAGGCTCGACCTATCTGTCTTTATATATGAGTGGTATTCTATTGTGCACCAAAGCCACAATTTATGTATCCATTGGTCTGTTGATGAGAATTTTGGTGTCTTCCACATTTTAGCTATTGGTAGTTTTGCTGCTATGAAAATGAGTATATGTGTATCTCTGTTATATGATGTTTTTAGCTATTTTAGAAAAACTCCCAGAAGAGATACCTCTGGACTGAAGGGGATATTTATTTCCAACCACTACGGAAAGCAATATGGAAGTTTCTCAAAAGAGAATCTTGATCTTCTGTCACTATAGCGTTCAAGAGGACAATGCTATGAGCACATGTGGTGGAGCCTGTTTATCCTGCCTCCGACATTCAACTCTTCTTTTTCTTTAAATGGCCTCTGAATTATGAGATGTAACAAAAAATATAAAGAATATATAAATATGTGAAACTTTACTGAAGTAAAAGTCATACTGCTGTTATTCTAATCCTCAAAAAACTCCCCGTGGCCCCCTACCCCACCACTTGAACACATTTCTGAAGGAAATCTGGAAGTTCTCTTGAATGAATATCTTCAGTGACTCTGTCCTGGCTGCTTTGATGTCCTAAATCAATTCAAAATATTTACCTTTCGTGATCATTTTGATTTTGGGAAGAGCCATAAATTGTTTGCACAGTGCCAGATCTGGTGAATAGGGTTGGTGAAAACACACTATAATGTTTTTATTTGACAGAAACTGCTATAAACAGTTGGTCAACATTAGGAGACCAGGAAATAAGTGTTTGAATAAATAATTTGTTGACAGTAGAATAAACATCACCATCAGTCACTTTCAAAATACTCAAACCACTTCACCTCACTTCAAATACATGTATCCCATCATTTTTGACAATGTATCTTCTACTTTTACCTTAATAGGTTTTTAAAATTTACACATTTATCATATTTTTAAACATCCTTTGTAAAGTTGAATGTTAATTAATAATTCTATATATCTGAGATGAGTTTTAAATATTTTTAATATCATACAAGTTTCATCTAACATGATGCAATAAATTGAGAATCATTCAAAAATTCTAAAAAGGTTAGTTTAATGAAAAGACTGTTTAAAATTGTATTGAATAATAAACCTATTTTAAACATAAATATATGTATACATATAGTGATAAAATGTAAATTGATATGGTAGAATTGAAGATGACTTCAATTTACTGGTTTGTCTTTTTTGTTTTCAAACTTTCCACAAACACAACATGAGTATTGTAATCAAGAAGTAAAATGTAATCAGAAAATACTAAGCTTGTCTAAAATATCTAACAACAGGTAAGAAATGGTCACTGACTAACCAGGTACATCTTTGTATGATTTTATAATGTTGTACATTATGATCATAGCTGTGGTAGTCTGCTTTTTGCTTCTATAAGAAATACCAGAGATTTTTAGCTCATAGCCTAGAGATTAAAAATTTGAGGTCATGTGAGCCCAGTGGTTCAGCCTCTAGTGATGGCTTTCTTTCTGACAAAGTTCTGTGAGGCTGCACAAAGGTATTATGCAGCAAGTGATTGTAAGTGTGCGTGCGTGTGTCCGTGCGTGCGTGTGTGTGTGTGTGTGTGTGTGTGTGTGTGTGTGTGTGTGAGTGATCCTGGCCCTCTCTTTTTAAAGCCTCCGGGATTCAATCATGGATCCATCCTAATGACCTTAAAATGGGTTTAAACCCAACCATTTTCCAAATGTCAATCTCACATGCCTTAGTTGGATTAAGTTTCCATGTTTTTAATACTATTAGTGATAGACTTTGAGGATTAAACTCTATATGAGTTTAGAGAACATAAACCATTGCTGACACATCAGCGATCCAAAGAGAAGCTATTTTCTATATTGTGCCTTTCTATAACCTATAGGGCCTTATGAATTTAAGAGATTAATGAACTAAAATGTACATGTAATCTGAGGGAGTAGTAATTCTTTAATTTACAGAAGTTTGGAGTCTTTCGAAGCTGTTCTGTGCCCTTCAGGGTCCTAGAAACGGAAACCACACCAGGAAAAAAAATATTGCACTCAGGTTTTAAAAAGTTAAAAAGTAAAAAGGGAACACTTTCGGTATACTGCAGAGGTGACAACAGCATGAAGTAGCTATCACCAGTGCAACCTGGGAGAAAGGAAGAACTGGGATTAGTGGAAGCTAATAGCTTGGAGGAAGGACTCATACCTCAGGGGAGAAGAGACGATATGATGGAGACTGTCAGGAGGGAGCATCAGCATGCACACGCTGGCATCTCGGGGTGTATGAGCTGGTTCTAGAAGGACAAAATAAATGGCAAACTGGAACCAACCAACTGCTACTGATAGGTACACATGTCTGGTGGTTACAGCAAACGTACAAGAAGGGAAGATTCCCTTCTTCCTCTTCCAGGCTCTCCGTCTCCTTCTGTTGATAGAACTAAGAAAGGGCCATCGTGGTTTGCAAAGAACTAGTCCTAGTATTGCAAAAAGAGCACAGAAGAGTGAATTTTCAACATGACAATCATCTCATCTCTAGTGACATAGCTGAGAATGCCCATTTTTAGTATGCTATGCTTAAAAATACTAAGTCTAATAATGGGCAATTGACATCCAAGTGTTTAGCATTTTACCAGTATTAAAAATGATGTTCCTGATGCACACCTCAACCAATAGGTAATTCTAAACAAGCCCTTACACGACCCCTTGAAACTTTTGGACTTGAACTAGACTAAGAATATTAGGGTGAAGCTTAAATTCCACAAAAGATCAAATTTTTCTGTTCTTGATTTTCTTTACTTTTATTTTCTTCTGCTCAGTAAAATTATAACTAATTTAAAGATCTTTATAATAATCTTCTTGGTGAACATAACTTCAGTGGATTCCATCAGATTACATAGAAGGTCTTTGTTTTTTAAAAAAAAAGAGCTTCTGATTTTCATGCTGTCAAAAGGATGAATTTTATTCTCATACGTGGTCATATTTAGGAAGACTCTTAAAAAGAAATTCTTGCCAGATTTAACAGCTAAAAAGAAATGGAGTTCTGCCGAGCAAGCTCTCTTATGCATTAGGGAAAAGGAAGAAAATAAATACACAAAAGGAAGGAAACAAAAGGATTCTTGGAGAAGATGTATGACAAGAACATGTGAAGTATTTGCAAACAATAAACTAAGTAAGATCATTTAAAAAATTTAAATGAGATGTTGAGACAGATGGAATTTTTGCGTCCCTATTGTTACTACAAAAAAACTCAATGTGAAACAAGTAAGAAAATTTTGACATTTAAACATTACATTATTGATTTTACTTGTGTGGTCAGTCTTTTGTATATCCTCAGTTCCTATTTACATATCAGATATTGTACTTTATTTGAGAAGAGAAATTAAGAAAGCTCTTCAAAAATACAATATAACTTGAAGTTGTATCTGACTATCTTTGAATACTTTCAGAATCCAAACTTATTTTTCTATCAGAGTATATTTATATTTTAACATCAACAGCAAAGGGGAAAATACACTTGAAAGCAACCTTTGCTGGAATCCTGGCTGTTATTTAAGGATATTCTTAGTTAAGGTGTATAATTAACCAATAAATATTAAGATAAGACAAAAGCAAAAAGATTTAAAAACATACATCAATAAAAATGTAAGACTAAAAGTATACACCAAATGTACAAAACTTTTCCTGCCTTACAAAAATATCACTCTCACCTGATTATCTTTCCTTCTCTCGAGTCTCTGACTAACTGTATTACAGAAGACTCCTCTATAGTGGAAATAGAAAGCCTTTGGCTGATGATCTCAGGTTCACAGTTCTCATTTCCACAGAGAGTGTGCTAAAACACCCTGACATTCCACCTGCATGTAGGATAAACCCTAGTTAAGTAAATATCTTGATGCTTTAGGTCCAGATTCTTGCTATTGGATTAGTTAAAGTGAGTCTCAAAATTAAACAAAATCGTACCTTCCACTGCATTTAATCAAGAGGATTAAATTAACTGATGCCTGTGAAAGACACTGACTCAGAATAGAACTCCAAAAGTGGTATAGTTATTAATAGTCTCCCAGTCAGGGAGGAAGCAGAATCCATCCTCCTGGGATTTCAATTTTAGGCCCAGGATAGGGCAAACAACTGCTGGAAAGGAAAAATCATCTTACAAACAATTTTAAAAAATCTATTGGAGGCCACAGTTAATAGCCGGAGTTTGGGTCGAAAAGGTTGATTGTTGTAAGAAGAGATTAGCTTTTTAAGTAATATGTAAGAGACAACACCCCTGGACATTTTTAATAGCACTAATAAAATTCTTGAAGCAATTTTGACTTTTCCAGAATTCCACGTAAGAACTGTTTACTATTTTGACTCGTTCCTTTGATGTGTGTGCTCTGGCTTGCTTGGTACCTCATCTGAGCGGTGCTGCTGGCTGAAAATAGCACCAAGTATTCTTTATACTTCCAGGGAGGACAGACAAGAACTGAGTCTTGTGCACCTCAGTAGCTCTGGCACCACTGGGAAATTTGCCCTACTGTTTACAAAGCATTGTAAATATGGTCCAGCAAGAGAGAGCTGTAAACTATGTACTGAGTAGCACACAGTACTTAATTGTCCAAAAATGATCCAAAGGGCCATTTCATCATCAAATTATACATGTCAGATCCTTAACTGGAACAAGTGTGTCTATATATGAATGCTATCAATTGTAAAATGGTCTGAAGTTCAACATTCTTCCCCAAATTTCTACTCAGTGCATTACCTAGAACCTTCTCTGACTCTGATCATATCCCCTCTCCCCATGGGATCATTGTTCAATGTTTACCCCACAGTGTTGTAGATCATCTATATTACTTTCTGTTCCACTAGAATAAGAGCTACTGGGACAAGAACAGGGCTTTTCTTCACATTTTTGTATTTGTATTGCCTAGGATGTAGAATATGTTTAATAACCATGAGCTGATTGAATTAAACAGCCTCCTCACCAACGAAGCCCAGTGTGCACAGACTTAGAAATGTCTTAGTCACTTGTTTTCCTTCAGATGTGTTTACCAGAATCTTAAATATAGAGAAGCTTAAAATGGAGACTGAAAACACCAAGTCCAACCAACAAACATTATACTTGGTGGTTCTGAGAGGCAGAGAGGTTAAAGAGTTTTCCTAAGTTCACAGTTCTGACTGATGAGCCAGGCAGAAATGAAATGACCTCTCTGAGTCTTCATGCAGTTTTGTCAGATGACATGTAATCAATCAACACGTAGAACCAGAAGACCCTTTCTTTCTCTCACTGTTACTGTTTCTTTTGGTTGCCAGTAACAACTAAGGTTTCAGTGGGATTTCATCTCTTTTGTGAGAATTCATAGGACCCATATCTTTATCTCTTTCCTAAAAATCTTCCTTGTGCATTCTAAAAAGAAAATAATAATTCTTTTTTGGAGTTCTCCCTTGAAAATTTCTTGGTAGAGCCATTTAAAAACAAAATTTAAACTAATGCTGTACAATCTCTCCTATTCGAAAAATTTCCTCTAAAAAAGGGTCCACATACCATTGCTTCAAAATACTAAAGCAACATGCTGAAACATGCTTCTGATGGGTCTAGCAGTGAAAGGCTTTTGTTGGCTTTTCCTAAACTTAAAAGAGCTTATCAATTTACAAGCCAAAAGAAAATAACATTCTTTAAACTGCTATCTCAGCTATATTAGGATTTGATTCCCAATACCAGGGTGCTGTGTTAGCTTTCTGTTGCTGAGACTAAATTCTTGAAAAAGTCAACTTAAATGGTGAAGAGATTTATTTTGGTTCATGATAGCAGTGTTTTGGTCCATGGCAGTGAGCTACACTGTTTTGGTGCCAGAAGCAAGGCAGATAATCATAGCAGGAGTGTGAGGTAGAACAAAGCCATTCACCTCATGGTGGCTAGAAAATAGAGAAATAGGAAGTCTGGGGTCCCAATATACTTTTCACACACCTAATAATATAATATTCTTCTGCTAAGTTCCACCTCCTAAAGGTTCTACTACCCTTACAGGCTGGTGATCAAGCCTTTATCATATGGCTTTTGAGAGACACTCCACCCTCAAACTAGAGCAGGTGGCAAAAACCAATCAAACAAAAAGCATACAGTATTTGGCATACAATATTTGTTAGCTATAACAGACATTTTGGCAAGACTCTATTTGGAAGGCAACTTTGTATAATGTTAGAAATTTTAGGAAAATTTCACATAGTACTTTGCAGCCACTGACATCTTTCATTATATGCCAATCTAATGTTAATGTTCTGCATATTTCTTATTTAAAAACCTGTGTTCTTTGATCTAGTACCCTTGTAGTTAATGACAAGTCTTGATTAATTGTGTTAGTAGAAGACAGAAAAGGCAAAGACAACCCAATGATATATATGTCAAAACAATAGTAATGATCAAAATTATTGCTATTTACCTTCTTAAAAGTTTTCCTCCTCCTACGAGGGAGGGACAAAAGGAGAGCGGGAAAGTCCTTGTTACCTTGACAAGATACGTATGTGCACAAAATGCTCAACTTCATTGTAAACTTTAAATTTTGCGCTTACACATATCAATAAAATGGGGGGGAAATAAATAAATAAAGTTTAAAATGTTTTCCTTCTGAGACTTTCTCCTTGCAGAGTAATATTTACTTGAAATCACCAAATATTTATGGAACATTTACTGCAGGTTAAGCACTGGCCTACACATGGGTACAGAGATGAATAACACAGAAGCCCTCTCTTGGGGAAAGCTAGCTAAGCATGAAAACAGACCTAGATTTGCAGTGGAGCTTAAAGAAGTTGGTGGGGACCATCGTCTCTGCTTGGGGTTGTCATGGAAGTCATGAAGACTTCATAGAGGGAAGAGTCCTCTTTAGTGATCAGGAGGGGAAGTGATACCTCAGCAGAGGAGCAATATATGGAAAGGAAAGACATAGAAGTTTAAAGTTATTTGTTTTCATCGCTACACGAATTGTTCAGGGAGCAGAGAAGAAATCAAGAAGTTACAGACAGGAGAGTGGAAGTGGGGGAGCTGGGCTGTAAGAAGGGCTGAACCAGTAAGGATCTCATGCACCACTCTAAGGAGCTTGAGTCTAATCTTGTTGACAAAGAATCTTACTCCAGGTCACATGACCAGATGTGTTGCAGAACAATCATAGTGGCCATGAGCAGGGTATTCTGAGCAAACGACGAGATGGTTAACTTTTTCCTTCTGTTTCATGGTTACTTGCTTTAATATGCATTACCCTTTTTCAGTGTGTCACCAAGAGTACGCCGAGTGGCAGAGGCAGCTGGGCTGTGAGTTAGATGATGTGCTGTGGATGGTGATCTCAGGTTGGAGCTCCTGAAAGGAGCCTCTCCAAGCCCTGACTTTGTACCTTATTTGTTTCCACCTCTACAGTGAAATGCAATGCTGAATGGAAAGTCCCCATGCCTCATGTCCTTCTGCTGCCTGTCTGCCACTCTGGATGCTGGCCCTATGAGACTGACGGTAATGCCTGTTCCTCAGGCAGGAGTGAGGTTTGTGAGGCAATGGGCATGATCAAAGGAAAACAGTGGGACCCACATTCTGGGTTGAAGGCTCATTGACTTCCTGCGGTACTTTGGATAAACACATCATTGCTCCTTTTCAACACCAGGGTTCTTTTCACTCTACAAGTGTTCCAACCTCTTACCCACCTGGAAACTTACCCACATGCTGCTCCCTTGGTTCCCCTCCTCAACTTCCTCTACCTCTGCCTTTTCCTTTATGGTTTCCTCTGTCTCTCTTTGAAAGGCTGGTTCTCATTCTTCAGGGTGTAGTCACCCATGTAGGGAAACCATTCCAGTTCTCTGCAGTTGGCTTCCTTGCACCCTTCAACCTACATTCTCGGTTACTGAGTCTCTTTGTTCTGCATAGCATTTGCTGCAATTTGTAATTAGATCTTTTTTTCTTAATGCACTATAATTACTTCTTGAAAAATCACAATATGAAAAATACGTTTAAGGCTCTGAGTAGTCCTGTAGTTTAAAAAAAAAAGAACTTTTAAACTTTGTTGAACACTGTGATTATCAAATTCATTAGAGGACAAAAATTTTCCATCCTTCCTAATGTTCCCCTATCAAATACTAACTATCACATCCTTTAGAAGCAAAGCACATTTTTTAAGTGAAAGGTGGTGGGAAAATACTAGCCAGGAAATAATTTATGTTATTTCTTAAGAAGGGCCATGGATACATATAAAGATACAGGTGAAAATTAGGACTTCAGCTCACACTCTATGATTGAGAAAATCTTCTCTCCATGTGGCTAGATAAGACCTTTCCCGTCCACAGCTCAAAGGAGAACACAGGATGTATAGGAGAGGAACAGTTCCCTGGCAGAGGAGGGAGCAGCACACAGAGATGTCAGATAGGAATAGCTTGAATTTGGTGAGTCCCAAAACATCTACATCCATTTGGTGACAGTAATGTGAGCCCAGTGCACATGAGACTGTATGGAATCAAAATATAGTACAAAAAGGAGATAAGTCTTAGCCAGCACAAACCTTGTCTCTGGTAGCCTCACTCCTTATGAAACCTGCCTCATGGTAAAAAGAATTAGAAGCCACTTTCTGAACTTGTAGTGTCATCTTTCTGTATTTAACACAAATATGCCTGACCTGCAATGCTCACGGAGTTCTGTCATTTATAGGAATTCTTTCTGCCTGCATTTTTCTGATGCATTCAAAGAAGCCGTCCAGCTGTTGTCACATTGCAAGCTGTTACAAGAGACTGCTTGTTGGCAGATTGTTAGGCTCTTTGCATAAACTGACATATTGAGTTCTTATCTTTATGTTTTTGGATCAAAGTAGAAGGCAAAATTCATTTTTTTCTTGCTTCCCTTCTTTGTTTACAACTCTTTATTCAAATGCAGAAAACTTTGGAAGAAATAGAAAATGTGAGATAGATGGGGTGCTGGGGGAACACCTTAGAAATTGACCCTAGGTACCACTTGCCATGAAAACATATCTGTGCTCCTCATTGTGAACAGAAACAGACTACTGGGAAGATTAGGTGATAAAGAAAGTAATAGTACTAGGACAGGGCTACTCCTACAGGCACACACACACACACACACACACACACACACACACACACACACACTCACACAGACACCCCAACAGACTTTGCTCAAACTGTAGCACAGGTTTCGTTCATGAAAACTCAGGACAACTATGTCGAGGCAAGAGGCACTGTCCCAGAAAGCAGAGGCAGTAGATGTCATGAGGCTTCACTAGCAGGTCAGCCATAGACTTGCTTCTGTAGACAAAGGAGAAACCACAGATCCCACTAGTTTTCTCTATTGGACCAGCATTCTGAGCTGGAGACAGGAAACATGAGACTTTGTGATTTTGGTGTTAGTGTTCACCTGCCCCCCATATATATGCTTTTGGAAAGGGAAAAGAAATACAGAAAAATTCCAAGGATAATATAAATACCAGTATTTCCATCACACAGAACTACTATTAATATTTTGTCATAGTTCCTAGTAGCAAAAATTTTAAGAAATAAGAAAATTATGGAAAAATCTAAGCAAATCTTAGGTATGGCCCTTCAGTTTCATCCCTCACTCCATTTTCTGAGAAATTATGATAAAAGTGAATTTTGAACCTATATTTGCTGATCTGTACACATGTACAATACCAATCATACATTGTCATCATTTTGTTTTTAAAATTTATGGAACTAAGCATATAATTTGCATTTTAGCTCAGCTTTTCAAAAGATAATTCCATGATAACTTTAACTACCTTACACCATCATTTAAATTTACCACAATTTATCTACTTTCTTACTTATAGATGGACATTAGGGGAGTCATCTTTTTTATCTTTTCTCTGCTGCTATTATAAAGGGAGATATTGACTTCTGGTCAAGATGGTGGACAAGTAAAAGAGCTACACAAAGTCTCCTCAGGGACTCACAAATTTCAGATTATAATTTAAAAATCCCTGTTCAACTTAGCTAGGAGAGGAAGGAGCGCACCAACAATTGAAAGGAGACCACAGGAGGATCAGAAATCCCCAAGACACATCGGAAGCAGAAGAAAAGAGCAATCCGGGAAGCCACCCCAGGATGACTGACAGTGGCACTGAGGCACGGGCTTCTGCAGACAGAGGAAAGCCCAGAGAGCAGAACCTCTGACTGAGGTCAGCACTGATTGAGCACATATACAGAAGTGGGAACTGAGGGCAGCTGATAGCCCCAGCCTCCAAAAATGAGCCTGCAGGTAGTGAAAACTGCAAATGCAACGTGAGCTTCCCCTGAACCTAGATCAGAGTAGCCCAGGGCAGCCATAACAGGCAGTGACAGAAGCAGAAGCCATTAAAAAAAAAAAAGAGTCTGTGACTGAAGATTGAGCTGTTTGGAATAAAAGCAGGCTCATAAGAGTGTTTCAGTGAGTGCTCTGGAGTCACTCTTAAACACTGCCTAGGAAGAAACTGGCACAAGAAGCAGTTACAGAAAGGAGAGAAAGGCCGCCAACCCCCTAAATATCTTGGGTTTAGTGGGAGCACCTGCAAAGATGGAGAGTCCCACCATTAGGGAAGCCAGGACAAGAGGGAGAATTTTGCCGAGGGGGCTGGGTGTGATCAAGACACCTCAGAAGCCACTGGGCTATTAGGTCCTTCTTCACCGCCTACTCCCAGCATAGAACTGAGAGGAATTTTGCCTACCACCACACACCAGCAGACCCATTCAAAGAAATCTCTCAGCTAGACCTTTACAGTGAAGTCCCTCAACAACAGAAACATGACGAAAAGATGAAGCAACAGGACACAACACAGAAATGCCTGATACTCTAGAAACTGATGTCATGGGCCCTGAAATAGTGGAACTCATAGAGAAAAAAGTCAAAAAACAAATAAATGAGGCAAAGCGCCATTTCAAACAAGATATTCTCAAAGAAATGCAAGCAATGATCAGTAGGCTTACAGAGAAACTTACTAAAAAAATAGTGGGCCTAACAGATACAAAGCTCACTGAGCATATAGAAGCTACAAATAAAAAGCTGGCTGAGGTAAATAAGGAAATGCAACATATCAAAGAACATTTTAACAGGTAAATTGAAATTTTGATGATAAATGTAGCTGAAATTCAGGATATAAAAAATACATTTGAAAGCAGGGGAAGTCGCTCTGAATATCATGAGAACAGAATTTCAGACCTTGGAGACAAAGCTGAGGGAACAAATGCCATAATAAGGCACAACTCCAAAATTAGAAATGATCAAAGTAGCTGGATACAACAGATGATAGGTAATTCAAAGAGAACCAATCTCAGAATTATGGGTGTGGGGGAAAAAGCAGAAGACAGCACCAAAAATATAAAGAATTTATTTACCAAAGTCAAGCAAAAAATTTTCCCAAATCCTCCAAAAGAAATTAATTTTCAGCTATAAGAAGCGTATAGAACTCCAAGTAACCTCAACCAGAAATGAGACTTGCCACAGAATCTCATAATCAAAACCTCAGAAATACAACATAAAGAGAGAATATTAAAAGTAGCAAGAGAAAAACAGACATTATTCTACCAAGGCAAACCCATTCAATTTACCACAGATTTATAAATTTAGTACAATAAGTTATTAAATTGGCTAGTAGCGCTAAATGAGGATCCTATAAAATAAGCAGAGTCTATGGTTTCTAAAATTACAAAGCAAATAAAAGAAATTTAAAAGAATTAACTATATGACAAAAGCAGGCAAAAAGAACACAAAGAAGCAATTTATTTTCTGTTACTTTTCATAAACAAAAATCTCAAAATAAACAATTTTAAATATGTATAAAAATAAAAACTGAGATGCACACACACAATGAAGTGTTGTCCAATCATAAAGAATAAAATCCTGTCATTTTTCAACAAAATGGACAGATCTAAAGGAAGTTATCAGAGAAATATGCCAAACACAGAAAGACAAATACTGCATGTTCTTTTTCATATGTAGAAACCAAAAAATGTTGATGTTGACATAAAAGTTAAATAGCAGTAGGGAAGTAGAGGAGGGTGGGGAAAAAGGTGGTTAGATTCGATCAGTGAATGTTATATGTTTGCATATAAATAATATGTAAAAATATTATGTGTTAATAAAATTTCTCTGAATAGAAAGACAAGACAAAAATATAGAGGTGTATGTGTGTGTGCGTGTGCGTGTCTGTGTGTCTCTGTATGTGTGTAGAGAGCAAGAAAGAAAGAGACAATTTTTATTTTTAAGAAATACTCCTACCTGGTGTGGTGGCACAGACCTGTAATGCCAGTACTCTGGGAGAAAGAGACAGGAGGATGGCAAGTTCAAGCCCAGCCTGATCAATTTAATGAGTTAGTGAGATCCTGCCTCAAAATGAAAATAAGACAGAACAAAGCATAAATATACCCAAATAGATGTCCTGGATTATGAAGAATACATAATTTTAATTTTATTGTATATTCACCAAGTTGTTTTTCAGAGTGATTTTAGCAATTTATACCTCAACAGCCAACAATAATGTGCCCCTAACCCATTGCACAAACATCTACCATTCTCACATGCAACTAATTGGGACAAGTAGCATCTCAGTGTTTTAATATCTATTTATCTATAACTAGTTACAGGGAAACAGATATTAAAATCATCACATAGCTACAAGGAAATGGATATTAAAATTATAAACTTTCTTCCCTTGAGGATCTGGGTCCCTAGAGAAGGCTAAGGCGAGTAGTCCCCCTTTTTATAGAAACGTGCTTGGCACGGTCTTTCTTTTCTCTTACACCTCTCCAGTCCTTGCCATGGACAGGGTACCAGCTCATCTTAGCTTAGAGAATGAATGATGGAAATGTGATAACTAAATAGAAAATAGAAAAGGAAAAGGGTCACATGTCACCTCAAAGGGTGACTTTGAGATATATTATTGACAATATCTACTTATAATATAACCATGACCCATACTAGTTTCCACATTTTTCCAAAGTATATTATTGTATTTTTAAGAAACTATTTTAAAGCACCCAGGTTTTTATAGAGTGTAAAAATAACATATTTTATTAACACTGATGTTTGGGTATTCAGAGAGTCTTTTTATCTTTGTCTTGGATAATATTTCTCTATGGTCACAATATCGAATTAAGGAGTGTTCCTAATTTACTTTCTCAACTGAGTTCACCATTCTAAGATCAGGATTGAGATACAACATTGTTTTCAAAAATGTCTTCTTTCCCCTATTTTATTTAAAAATGACAAACACAATGCTCATTGTCACAAATCAAGCACTGTGAAAGGTTATTAATAATCTTATTTATCTTATCTAAACACATTGCTGAAGACCCATGGGATTCCTACCAAACTGATAACACAGGTGAGTCCCATGAGATGAATATGAAGACCAGTGGAAAACCTTATTCATTCGTTGATTCATTCAATTAACACTGCTATATATCAGACACTAAATTGCACCCCAAGGATATCAAAAAGAGTAAGACACCCTTGCTGCCTTTTAGGGATTTACTGCATGTTAAAATATGAACATTATACAAGGTGATGTTTACTGGACAGAATAAAAACACATAGTTTCACAGGATCGCCAGAGGGGCTGGGAAAATTTTTGTTGGGTAGGACTGAGGTAAAGACAAGCAAGGATGCTGATCCTGATAGTCTGATAAAATCATGACCCCAAGTCTGAGTGTGAGATGATGAAGATGTAGGTCACAAACCACACTTTTACACACTGCCCAGCAACGCCTGTCAATCATGGCCACGTGTACCACCTCGGTGCCTTAAGATGACTTCCTCCGTGATGATATAGCTATCTTAGTTTAAATACACTCCACGATGTTTGCATGACAGTGGAATTACCGTAAGTATACAATTCTCAGAACACGTGTCTGTGCTAAAGCAGCCCACGACTGTGAATGAAGACTAATGTCAAGTCCAGTGAAGAAAGCCACACTGACGGATGAGGTGGAAGCAGGGCAGAGCGGGGTGCACACAACCATGGGAGCTCAGCCGGAAGCTGTGGCCAGTACACAAATGCCTGGGACTCATTTCTAAGTGGTGGCAGCTGTAAGAATCAGGATTGTGGAAGCTGTAAGAATCAGGATTGCCCAGTTAGGGGAGCTCTTTGGGGCCACACCGATTAATAGGATGAATGAGGCATTTATTTATTTATTTATTTATTTATTATTTATTTATTGAGACAGGATCTCACTCAGTAGTCCAGGCTGGTCCTGAATTCACCACGGAGCCCAGGCTGGCCTGGAACTCGTGTCAATCCTCCTGCTTCTGCTTCCCCAGTGCTGGGATTACAGGCATGTGCTACCATGCCAGGCTACTTTTTATGTGATGCTAGGGAATCAAACCTATAGGAACTTGCGCATGTTAGGTAAGCACTACCGCTGAGCTGTGCTCTCAGTCCGAGGTTTCGTTTTCTTTTTCCTTTTCTTTCTCCCTCCCTCTTTTTTCTCTTTTTCTTTCTTTCCTTCCTTCTTTCTAAGAGGCATACCAATCTGCCAGGAAGATGAAGAGGGATGCATTCCTGAAAGATGGGAAGGAGTTGGCCAAAGGACATTTAAAAGACCCGGAGGGCCAGCAATGGTAAAAGATATGGGCCCAGGAGAGGGTAGGCAGAGCTGAGCGGAGAGGAAGGCTGAGGGCGGGAGACCTCAGAGGGCTTGAAGGCTGTCAAAAGGCTTTAAACAAGGACAGAAAATGATTAAGTCTGCGTTTTGGTTACAGGTGGAATCTGTACAAGAGAAAAGCACTGAAACAGCCCATTGAGAAGAAAAGGCCTGAACAAGACGGGATACAGGAGAGGAGGCTGAGGAAAAAAAACATGTTAAGGTGCAGGGAAATCTCACCTGTCCACACAGCTGCTCTTCTGTTCTTCTGAATAAACAATTGCAAGCAAATGCAAAGAAAATGGAATCATGAGTTTCTTATTTTCACAATGTTTTAGAGAATTTAACTAGATAGAAGAAACTATTGAGAAGCACTTTTCTTTCACCTACAGCTAATGGCATATAGAAATAAAAATAGAGGGCAAAGTTTCAAATATTTAGTAGGGGGATGTGTCTGTCCCCATGTTTGCTAACCACAAAATTATTTTCTAACACACTGGCATTGACACGAAGAATGTTTAAATATATTCTGCATAATGTTGTACTAGACAATATTAATATTAGGGCATATCCTCTGTCTTATTGTACATTTGTTAGTATGTTATTTGTTACTCTACTGACAAATAGATTAGATGGTTTTTTAAAAAAATTCTCTCATAATCTAAATTTTGAGTGGTAATCTGGAAACATTTTTCCTTCTACAAATAAAGTAATATGATCCTGTATATTCCCTTAGGAACACATATTTAAATTCCCTTTAAGGAGTTATTAATGTCAGAGTGTACCCCTGGCTTCCATGGGAAATATTTCTTTAATCTTTCTTTCCCTGATATACCATACTTCTTTCTCTAATCTGTTTTGCTTTTGCAAAGTTCTCTTAAAACATACAAAGCCCATCTGTGTGTCCTTTCTTCCTTTAGCGGCTGCACTCCTATCACACGTTTACATGATCCGGGGGCCAGCTAGTCATCCGTTCCCCTTGTGTGGGCATCCCCCAGTGCACAGTGCTCTCTGCAGCGGTGCTGCTTTCCTACTTGTACAGCGTCGCTGGAGGAACCATGCTTGCTCTGGACCTGTTTTGAACTTATCAAGGAAGGATGTGGATGACATCAGGGGAGGATTTTACAAGACTCTGTCTAGACTGCCAAGACAATCTGTGGTGGGAGAAAATTGCGTAAATATGGGCTACCAGGAAGCAGGCAGTTTTCTTCTCCCCTCCCTGTGGTCTTTTTTTTTTTTTTTTTTTTTTTTTTTTTTTTTTTTTTTTTTTTTTTTTTTTTTTTTTTTTTTTTTGGTGTGGGACTGAGTGCAGCCTGGGCTGGTGATTCTGCAAATTACACTCTTTGAATCACGTAATAATAACTCAAGGACCAGAATGGTTTAATGCCATATGGTAAGTATACGTGGGGGATCATCTCAGACCAAATAAATAAATAGAAGAAGCAAGTGGATTTAGGCTCATTTTAACTTACATGTTTCTTCCAAACTTCTTAGCTTTATCCAAGGTTTTGTGGGCATTCTGACAGACAGACACTTCAAGTGGCAGAGATGAACAAGTGATGATTCAATTTTCTCCTTTGAATGACAGACAGCTGGGGCCAGAACCCATTCGTGGGTGTACCTGAGAAATGACTTTCCCCCACACTAGGAGGAGAGGGTCTAGCAGAGCCCCATATCAGCTGTAGCTGGAAGGCAGGCGAGGGGCCAAATGTATTCCATGTGCCAAACAACGTGCTCTTTTCCGTTAACATGACGACCCACTGATAAGATGTTTATCTGCATAGCTCTCTCCCCCAAAAGTGCAACTCAGTGAGTTTTCATCAAGTTCCCCTTTTTAAAAATTCTTCCGCCTAAAAATAGACACACACAGACACACACACACAGACACACACACACACACACACACAGACACACACACACACACACACGGAGAGAGAATTACTCATTGAAATATCACGATCAGGTGACCTTAGGATCAGGTGATCACCTCATGTTTCTTTTTCTTCCTTTGTTCTCCTTTTTCTGGGTCGCTATTCCATTTTTTGAATAAGTCCTTTTTTAATGATGCTCAATGACATCTACTAATTGCTTCAAATAATTTGAATCTGTTTCAAGATTTGGGATCCAAATCTTTCTAGGACTTGCTGAAGGTTACTAAACATCAAGAGTAAGTATAAGTACCACCGATCATGTCTAACAACCATCTAAAAGCATAATAGCTTAAAATAAAAACAACAATTTTAGTATCTTTTATAATTTCATTATTTGGCTAGGACCTGGAGGGTGGCTCAGTTCCTGGCTTCGCTGAGGGTTCCTGATGAGGTCACAGTCAAAGGCACTCGGGCTGCTGCTGGGGCATGGTGAGTGGCATGAGGTTGCTCCTCTATGGCTTCTCTTCATCTTGTCCCTCACTTCCAGGGCCTCTTCTGATGGCTTCTCTCTCCATCATGGTAACACTGTGGATCATAGCTCCAGTAAAGCAAAAGCTTCCAGGCCTTTTGAATCCCTGGTCTTAGAAGTCTCAGCACATTACACTGTTGTTGGCTCTCACCTAGATCCAAGGAAGGGGACCATCAGCAATACGTTTTGGTAAGAGAGACAGAATTATTTGGGGTATCTTTACAGAGTAACTATTACTAACTTATTTCTTAATTTGAAGAAAGAGACCAGGAGAGGAGAAGAGGGGAAGGAAGGGGAGGGGAGGAAAAAGGAAGGCAGAGGAGGGGAAGGAAGGGAGGGGAGGGGAGGGAAGAAGGAGGAAGCAAGATTTTCACAGCAGTCATACCTAAAAGGAATAAATCTATACTGTTGGGTATATTAAGCAATGCCAAAAGTGATGCCCTGGATGGCAGTAATTTTTGGCTCAAATTGTACCACGTGTGAACATTTTACATGATATGAAGTCAATCTACTCAGGTAAAACCTCCACATCCCTCCTAGAAACCACACACCCTTCACCTTCCTCCAAGCTGACATACTTGGTCTCAGCTGTAACTTACAGGGAATTGGAGTAGAGTGACTAGCTTTGTTCCTTAGCATAAACCCTTCCCACATAGTACAGAGAATTTGTGAGTGAGCTTGGAAGTACAGAAAGGCAATATTAATGGTCAAGATGGCTTCAATGGGAAAGTTCACAGTATAGATAGATAACAGTGCATAAACAGGGGTAAAAGAAACATTGACATTAGTTCCACTCACACTCTGTCCTGTGATAAATCACTGGAGTTCTTGCAACTGTGGCTTACTCAAATGGACAATGGGCTATGGTTTGGATCTGGAGTGTCCCCCAAAGCCTCATGTTTTTTTTAATATAGTGGGATAACTATGAAACCATGTGCTGTTAGGAGATGACACTTGGCTGGAAGGGGCAGATATTTGGGGTTTGACTTAAAAGGATTGTGTCAACTTGTTGAGACTGGGCGTTGCCCAGGGCAGCGCTCTCAGGTTTAGGTTCTTGACTCATGGGCCAGGAAATCGGGGAGTGGTACTCACCGTGGGCATGGGGGCTCCAACTGACAGCTTGAACTAAGTAAAGGAAGGAAGAATAAACACTGTTGCAACTTATTCCTGAGAACTAGCCTTGCCTGAGTCTCCAGACATTTGTTCCTATTTCACGTGATCTGTTTGCAATGCAGTGAGCAGCTTTCAAGCCTCTTCCATGCGCTGCTACCACTGCCCAGCTACTCATGAATAGACTCTGAAACTATGAGCTAAATAAATCTTTCCTCCCTTATATTGTGGATGTTAGGTATTCTGTCACAGCAAAGAGCAAGTAACTAACAGGCAATATAAACGTTCACAATGGCTTAGAGGCAGAAAAGTGCATATTGTAGACAGTTAACAGTGTGTGGATAGGACTATGAGAGAAACTGACATCCGTACCAGTCCCACTTCTGTCCCATGACAAGTCACTGGCACTCTTGCAACTCCAGTAATGGGGAGATGCAGCCGCCAACCTTCCAGGCTTGGAAAATGGAAAATGAAAGGGAAAAGGAACCCAAGTATAAATATCCCGTGTGAAGTCTATAAAATGCTTTAAAAATGCATAAAGGCAAAAGCATAGAGTGAGAAGTAGTAGACAATATACTAGAAAAATAGTTTATGACAAATTATATCTTCAACAGGAAACAAAGGCAGTAAACCCAAGAAAGACTAAGAAGCATCCAACCTGCACAGATATCCACAGTAATGAATCAATCTAAAAACACACTTTACATTTTTGCAGTTTCAATTTACACCCCCTTGTTTTACTGTAGAAATTGGTTTAGATTGTTTAGAATGGTTTAGTTAACCGGTTCTGTTTGCAGTGTTTCTATAATTGCATTTAAAGCAGAATTGTTCAAGTCTAGGACAATTATCAGATTTGCACTAGCATTGAATTTGTCATAATGTTATACTTTGCACACATAAGATCTTATAAAATCAAATGATCCACATAGAAAATTGTTTCACCTAAAGTAGTTCACTCATTGTCATTGACGCAGATGAGTTGACTACAGCTTTTGACCAAATGTAGTGAGGATAAGAGACAGGAGAAAGAAAGGAAGCTTTTCTTCCTGAATCTAACATAAAGGGTTAGAACGTTGTGTCTGCAGGAAACTCTAAGGTCAGAGTTGATATGAATTTCACTATGCACGTGGACTGAGGAATAGACTGAGCATGTTCCTATGTCCATGAATGGAGTTTTTATTGACTCCTATAAAACATAAAATGCTGGCTCTTCTCAATAGAAAATGGCTCAGTGATCGAGGCTTATTGGCACCTGAGGCTCCAGGAACATATGTGTAGTCTCCAAGAAGACCAAAACAGGTACTGAGTGGGATGAGCCATTTGTTAGCAGCCAACTGATCAGGCTCAAAGATGGTACAGCTAGTAATGCTTCTGCAGTTAGGAAAGTGGGCTCAAGGTAATCCTGCCTTTTCTCCATTTTATCCAAATTGACAGTAATGTTGATGACTTTCAATCACTGGGGATGACTCAGATTTGTATTTTATTCCTTATTTTTGATGTGTAAGAAGAGGTTTATCCTTTGAAATTTTTTTCATGTTCATAAATAGAGAAAATATCATTACCAGAAGAACTGAGGCAGTCTGATCCAAAGTCCAAAAGAGCAGAACTTGCAAGGTATATGATGTGTTAGTTCTTGAAGAAAAAAAGACCCTTTGGCAAATTGGACTCGGGAATGCAACTTTTAAATTTATGCAGACAGAAAACTCAATTTACCTACAATCATGGTTGGATTCAATAAACAAATAAGATAGAAACTTGTAAAGTAATACTTTTTAAAAAAATCACTCAGCTTTGTTTGCATATTAAATTCTTGCAATGGGGATGTCTTTAACTATATTCATTACATACAAATTTGCTAGTATCATATACATAGTTTGAGTGTCAGTCCTTAACTAAAAATGAAAGGGGGCTCTTAGAAGGAAAAGGGGGTACAGGTGTTTGAGATCATGTCTTTTACACCTTTAAGATAGACTATAATTCAATTGTAAGATACAAAGGAAAACGGATGTGAAAGACAAGGGAAGAATGGGGAAGGGCTCTGACCTTCAGTGGCTTACCATAAAAACCTTTAAGTATTCTCTGCTGTTGGCGCTCTGGAAGCATTGTGCTGAGAAGCAGCATTCTGCTTTCAAAAGAACAAAGCAGAACTGTTAGCTGCAGCAGCAATTTTTGTTGGCAGAGTTGAAACTAATATAAGAACCCAGCCCCAAACCCATAATGCCAGGAGGCTTCCATCTGAAAGAGACTCATGTTGCCCTCTTCAACTGAGTGTGCCTGTATTCAACTCTTTTTTTTTTAACCTTCTATTAGCTTCTCTTTCAATGCTTGAAGTAACTCAAGATGTATGATTTGGTTCTTTTCTTTTCCTTGGGCTTCTTAAGCAACTAATTCCAGAGAACAAAGGAGGATGAGAGAATACATGTACACCACACACACACACACACACACACACACACACACACACACACACACACTATAGATATATATTCTATTACATGTATATAGATAAACGCACTTCACATTTCATATAATGTCTAGATTGGCATCTATGTGAAACCAAAATGAATCAGTCAAATCACTTTGACATCAATATTGGCAAAATAATCCTTTGTTGGCTTCAGATTTTAAATTGGCATTATTTATAGAGGTATACTAATTTTTTTAAGTGAAAGAGGAAAGTGCTGAATAGAAATAATATTCTTCTGTCACAGCTCTTAGTTTCAATTCCTCCGTCCATCTTTCTTCTTAGAATTTTGGGGTTAAACCCTCAAAACTCAGGTAGGCAGATGGCTCCTGGGAATAATCTGTACATATTCTGTTTTTTACAATTAGGGTTTTCTCATTTTTGTTTTTAAACTTTCAAATAAAAAGAACTAGGAAAGAAATGTATGCCTGCTCAGAGATGAATCTCAGTAGGTAGTGTTGGGAAAGGGTGCAGGTTCTCCAGGAGATTAGGCAGGGCGCTTCAGGGGAGGAACACCAGAGCAAAGGTGAAGAGACTTGCATTACCCTGTGCCCTAGATCATTCTCAGCACCTTGGCTATTAGGCAGGTCTACATTTTCCAACCTGTACAATGAAAGGGTTGAACTGAGTCATCTTTAGTTTCATTCAGCATGTATAATCTGTGATTCATTTCGTGATATACATACTGAAAAGATTTTTAAGTGAATAAAAAAAGTGTCAAGTCATTGTTCTCAATGACCTGATTTGACTTTACTACAGAATGAACTCAATAGCTTGAAGTTCTATTAAGTAATTTTAAGTATTTAAAAGCTTTTTAACTGATTGGAAAGTAAATGATTATAAGTTGAATGTCCAATTGACTTACAAGAAATAAAAAAATATATGTAGTAAGAAACATCATAGTGTAGATCAGTTTACTTCGCCCAGTTTTCTTTTCCCCAGTATGAGCTTCAATGGCCATTATGTGGTGACCTATACATGTTGCCTCGTGCTGAAAACTTGCAAAGCACAGAGATAGCTCTCAGTGTCGTGATGTTGCCATAATGATAAAGTTTCTCATACTTCAAGGTATACAACTCTTCCTATGTCAAATTTTCAGAAAAAATCAATGATAGATGTTTTTCTTAATAAATTGAAAAAAAACATGCTTTTTCTTATATCTTGATAGTTTAGCCTAATCCTTTACCTAGGTGTAATTATTATTTTTATACAAACAAGTCCTATAGTCTATTTCCTAAGCTTGATTTTATCTCTAAGCTTCAAAATCATATTATCTGTGGAAGATCTCTTGAGTCTCTGTGACTTTAAATCCAAACTTCATTATCCACCTTTAAAAGAATCTGCTTCCCCCTCTAGAGTTTTCTACCTTGGCTGATAATTCCGTTCAGCAGTCACTCAAAATAACACCTGGCAGTTCTCTCTGCCTCACACACCAAGTTGAACTGTTTTAAGAACTGGCAAACAGGGAGGGAACTGCCTTTCCCCTCTTCTTTCTCCTCTACATCCTTCGGTGCCAAACTATTTTCTTAATTTTCTTTGCAGTAAGATAGAAATTTCAAAGTACTATAGGACAGAATCTAGTTAAAGAATCACTTTGAGACGTTTCTTTCTCTCAAAAAACAATCTTCTAATATAATAAAATATTACCTACATCAAAGCCTCCTGCTTCAATGAGAAGTGGAAACTTCTTATTGTTTGAGTGGTCCTAAGCCCAAAATCAATGACTCATTTATGACTGGGTCAAAGGACAACCTGGTAACCAAAATGTGTAAGCTGAAATTCTGAAAGGAATTTCCAGTTTACTGATCAGGAAAAAAGAAGGTTCATCCTACAATCATTTTTTTAGAGAAGAAATTGAAATACTTTTCCCATTGTCCCCAGTGGACTGACTCAATTAATCCTTACCCAGAGGAAACCCTCAGACCACATAATAATTTTGTATCAGGCTAGTGATTCAATATTTCATGTTAGTAATTCACATTATAGTCACATATGTGGCTCTTTTACGAACTGCTCAAAAGGTGTCATTTACTTTAGAATGCTTATTGCTAAAATGTGCTACATATATAAATACTAAAAAAAATTGTTGTAATAAAATTGAATAAAATTTCTTTCCAGTCCCTTTCAACTGAGGTTTCTAAATGATGCAATGCCTCTTTAATGGTTAGGGATAGAGACATTCATTAATTTAGTCACCTTGTGAGGAGTGAATGAATTGATGCTGATACTGGTAAAATTTTCACATTTTTACTTTTGCAATGCTGACACTGCAAACGCAGGACAAACATCCTGGCTCAAGTCAGATTTAATAAGCCAAACTGTTTGCACATGCTAATATAATAGATTCTTCTCCCTTTACTTTTGCAGAAATTACAGGTTGATTAATTATAAACACCCTGGGACTCTGTGATTTTTTTTTTTTTTTGCAAGCTACAAGTTCTTCCTCACCTAAGCTTTTCTTTAGGTTTCGGAAAGAAAAATAAAATAGAATCATATTTGTAGCAAGGGAATACATGCAGTCACAAACCAAGAAATGATTTTATAATTTTAATTACCATGGTCAATCTGCTTAAAATGATGGAAGCAAAAATATTTGGTACAAAATTCTGCTTTATAGATTTTTTTTTTTGTAGATGCAAGCAAGGTTGGCTTACCCATTCAGGCCAACAAATTTTGGAATTAATGTCAAAGTAATAAGTGGCTTGGCCGTTGTTGATCTTCTCAGAATCTTTAGAACATCAGCACACTTCCCCAATTAGCATCTCCACTGCCCTCTACAAGAGCTATCAAATGACTGGAGTCGTGACTGGACATCCTGACAGAAGTGCTTTCTCTAGATGCTACCTTATCTTCTTTGCGTTTATTTTTTCTGTGGTTCTGTCTTTGAAATTACCTGCTCTTTTGTGGAACTTAGCGGGCTACTGGCCTCCAAAGCAGATGTAAACACTGAAATGGCTCAGCAAGTGTGTATCAAAAAACAAAGTCAGAAGAGACAGAGGGAAGTGAAAAAGAATTAAGATGATTTCAAGAGCTTAAGCCCCACCTGGAAGGTATAAAAAGACAACTGAGGTTAAATAATTATCTATTTCAAGAGGCATATGCCAAATAATTAAAGCAAAGCATTTCAGTGAACTTCTTGAATTTCCATTGGTTGTTAAAGAGATAAAAAAAAATGTATTCGAAGTCATTAAAACAACCTCATTTATCTAATTCTAACTGGTAGAAATTTGTTCAGTTGTTTGGCACTAGGAAATATGAGAACGAACAAAATCCTTAGGTATTTCAATAGGCCTAATTGTCTTCTTAACATTTCTAAATAGAGTATTTCACACCGGAAAACTCCACCCAGCTGAATCTCCTGCTTTTCATCTATGTTCACAAGTTTTTCTTTTTGACTTTTTTTTCACTCACCTGTTCTTAACATCTTTTCAGATTTCAGAAAGGCGCATGTTGGTGCATAGCTCGGCTTGAGCAATGGGCCTGGGGCAGGAAGGTGTGGCTGGGGTGGATGTGGGAGAAGGGCTGCTAGCTCTTTTTTTTTAATTTTCTCATTTCAAGTCTTGGTAAAAATACTGTCTCTTCATGTGTGGGTGGTTTTCTCTGATGTGCTGGTATGCACAACTCTGTTTTCCCAAGTGAGTAAACATGAATGTGCTCATCTTGGAATAATAGTATGTGGCTTTACATTAACTAAAAAGAGAATTGTACACTTAGAAGTGTTTTCACACGATGTGCAAATTTTCCAAAAATGCAAACAACCAAATTGTTTAATGAAAAGAAATTAGTGAGATTAATTTTTATATTTTTTTACTATGAGTGGTAATAAGTAAGGTTTTTTAAATCATGCTGATAGAAAAATACTTTCATAGGCACAAGCCAAATTTAATTCAGCACTACTTCTTTCTTTCTCCTTTCTTTCTTTCTTTCTTTCTTTCTTTCTTTCTTTCTTTCTTTTTCTTTTTCCTTCCTTCTTTTTTTTTTTTTTTGAGTCAAGATCTCACTGTGTAGTCCAAGCTGGTCCTGAACTTACTATCTCACTATGTAGCCTAGGCAAGCCTAGAACTCACAGCAGACCTCCTGCCTCCGCCTTCTAAGTGCTGGAATTACAGTTGTGTGCCACCATGTCCGGTCCTAATTTAGCACTATGTTAATAATGTCAGCATAATGGACTATTAATTTTCCAACAAAAAGAGGAAACTCAGTGATGTGCACACAATTTCTAAGACAATGTGTCCAGAAATCTTTATGAAAATATTTTGTGGATAGTTTATAATTTAGGGATTAGGTGTTTTAGATCTTATGCTCTGGACTCAAAGAATGTTGAAGTAGGGAGTAGACCTAAGAAATTGTCTAATGTACTCTCTCATCTCATGGGAAGAAACTTAGGTGCGTACAAGCCATTCCTCCTACTGGAGCAGAGGAAGGGTCTGGTTTTTGTATGTTTTCCATTAATCCATACTGCCTTTAAAAAATAATATATATAAATTATACATTTATAGAACACTGTCACTGCCTTGCATGGCTTCCTGTTTTTAGTAATAATAGAAATAAAACTAAAGCACAAATTTACAAGAAAAAGCTTTCTGAAAAGAAATAAAAAAATTGTAAGATAGGTCAAACCAGCCCTTAACAAAGCAGAGAAAGCAGGGGAGGGGAGGGAATGGGGACCTCCCGCGGCCCTAGGGAGCACATTCTGTTGAAGATCAGACTATCCCACTGTTCCAAGGCAGGAGTCCAGCTTTAAGGATTAGCTGGTGGGCTGGGGTCCTCTTGATGCTTTCATTCCTGGTTTCATAGCTGCAGAATCTGCATGACTGCAGGGTAGCTCCATTTCCACGGAAAGTTTGTTTCTGTTTGTAGTGGTTCCACTCAGGTGGAATTCTGTTTTTCCAGGTGATCATACATTTTGGAAGATAACTGGAAACTTCTGAACATAGAAGAATAGATATGTCAATCTCTAGTCTTGTTTTCAGTTTTGGAGAGGGATGAGATTCATATAACTTCTGAGCTAATCAATACCACCTGGCCAGTTTCTTGACAGACACCCTCTAACTCATCAACACATCCCTGAGAAGAGCTGAGAGTATACTTGATTCAAGATTCACAGTAACAAAGGGTACAAAATGAAGGTCAAGGGGCTGGAGAAATGGCTCAGTGAACACTTTAGTAACCACTTAGGTAAGCTCTAAGTGCCTGAGTTCAATTCTCCAGCACCACATAAGCCAGGCTTGGTGGTGCATGCCTATAATCCCAGCACTCAGGAGGCCAAGCTAGGAGGACTGTGGTGAGTCCAAGGCCGGCTTGGGCCCCATAGTGAGTTCAGGACCAGCCTGGGCTAGACAGCAAGGTCCTGCCTCAAAGGAAAAAAAAAGACTCTTTTGGGACATGGTGAAATGTTTGGGAGGCAGGGCCTGGATGAAAAGGGTAGGTGCCTGGGACTTCACCTGGAGGAGTGTGTGCTGGTTCCACCCTTCCTCCCAGGTTGTCTCTGTCCTGTGATGCTGCCATGAGGATCTCTGTCTCCTGGAGCACCGGCTCTGGCTCTAGCTGCACCACCACCATGTGATTCCACCATTTTCCAGCCGCCCACCTATGGATGGACTGAGATTTTTCTGCAACTATGACCTTCAATAATTCTTCCTCCCTAAGTTGTGGATGCCAGGTATTGAGTCTCAATAAAGAAAAAGTAACTAAAACCCTTTCCAAAGTCGTTCCACAAAACAATTCCAGTGACTTCTAGAGCACACAGTTAGGTGAAGGCACAGTGATAATCCTACTTCTCGGATACCGATTTCTGACTTTCATCGTTCAGGGTCTCACTCATGCACAACAACAAGAGGGTGTGGTGAGCCACTGCTCATCCCATCACGACCAAGGAGCAGATCAAGGGATGGAGCAAGAGCTGAGGCCAGCAAATACGTCTGCAGGCCTCAGACAGCTTTGCCTTCCAACCAGGCCCTTGGCCCTACTTATTAACAGGATACAGAATAAAAAAATCAATCCTCACACTCCAATCTCCTTCTAAATACATAAGGATTTGGGGGGGGGGTGCAGACCTAACCTATCATATCATCTATGTCTCATTACTATCCATAGTCGTGCTACTTTGCAATGGAACAGAGAGGTTCTTTCATCTGACTGTGATTTAATACCCTCCTCTACTCTTCATGGAGCCTGCTAGTGATCATTTTATTCTCACCTTCTATGAGATCAACCTTTATATTATTTTATATTCTACATGTGAGTAAGTTTATGAGATAATCATCTTTCTGTGTTTGGCTTATTTCATTTAACATAATGGTTTTAAGCTCACTGATGTTGCAAATGACAGGATTTTATTCTTTTTAATGGCAGAATAGTATTCCATGGTGTATATGTACCACATTTTCTTCATTGGTTGACTTACAGATATGTAGGTTGTTTCTACTTCTTAAGTACTGTGAATAGTGCTGCCGCAATAAATATGGTAGTGCAGATATCCTTCCAACAGAGTGATCACATTGCCTTTGAATTCTTAACACTGGGGTTGATGGGACAGGTGGTAGTTCCAATGGTTTTTTTTTCTGTTTTTTTTTAACTCCCCTTGATGATTTGCACAGTGACTGTATTAAATATTTCCATTCTTATCTACAGGTCACATTGCCTTATAAGGCTCCTTTTTATTCTTAGATGTTATGATGCTGAGCATACTCTATACAAAGCATTAACTCCAAAATAAATAAAACACTCTTGAGTTTTTGACATTCTACAGACTAGTGGACATGGCATAAATGTTTCTTGTGGACTTAAATTCAAATAGGAGAAGTTATGCTAATATATTGAAGTTTGTATCTTTTTTCCTGCCAAGGCAATTATTTTATGATTATGGTAGAATAAGAAAGTCATGACATAATGTAAATAGTTATTTTTCACATGTGGGAAGCATTCATTTATCAAATTTATTATAAATGGCACATGAATAGCATAAAAGAGGCTTATATGCAGCTCATTTTTTCACATTTAAGAATTCAACCAGTTTTTATTACAAATAGAAAGGACAATACTAAACTAAACTTTTAATGAAAAGAGATTTGTGGTTGGAAAAGGAAATACTAGTAGAAATATGAAACTGACTTTGAAAGAAAATTTACAAGGCTGCTTGAAAAAGCCAGTGTTAACTTCTAGAAGATTAATTCCATTCTAATCTTACTCAATGATACATCATACTCCTAAATAGTCTTAAGATTTCAACATTTTAAAAAATCTTAGATTCTTAAATCTGACATCAGTCTTTTACACAGTATGTTTGAAGGAAACAGGAAAATATAAAATTCAGAGATTTAACAAAAGTCCCTAATCATATTTCTGCACATCTCTGTGTGTAGTTTTAGATAACAACATATTTCTTTGCAATTTTCTGGTAGTTTAAAAAACAATCTTCTTTTGAAATATTTCTCTTTTTCATTGTTTCTCATCTAATTTTTATTTTTCTTAATATTCCTAACCACAGCTGAGAAGCAAGAGAGAAAAAAACACAAAAGTGAAACAAGAAGAAAAAAATTGGAGATGTACATGAAGCTTAGCCTGAATCTGTTTATGACCAGTTATCAGCCACAGCAATGAGTCACATTTAAAGAATGTATTCTTCACATATGATTCAAATGGCTACCTTTGTGGTTTTCCTTTTCAAATTGCATAACCCCTGTGTAGTCAATGGGAATGCCTTACACAAACTTCAACTGAAAAGAGTGGCAAGTGAGATCATAGAAAGGAAGAAAATCTAATAACATGTCAAAATCAAGAGGAGACCAAAGAAATGTGCCTGTGAAATGGGAACAGGACACTGATGGGATGTTGGGAAAAGCAAAAGAATATCAGGAGAATGTGAAGATACCCAGATAATATGTCGACTGTAATTAATAATAACGTATCATATTGGTTCATTAACTGTGATTAATGTACCATACTAATTTAAGACATTAACAATAGAAAAAAATGAATATGGGGTATATGGGAGTCCTTGGTACTATCTTTGTAACCATTATCCAAAACTTAAAACTCCTCAAAAATGTCAAATTTGTTTTAAAAACATGTTGGAATTAATATAGAGACAATAAAAGAGGAGTGGGAAAGGCCTCCCAGCAGGAGGTGCACCTTCCTCAGAGGCGCGGACATCCCCACCCCACTGGCCTCCTTTTCCTCCATTTTGCTCTTGAGTGTCCGGGACCCAGGGCCCTCAGTCTCCTACTTCTTCCCTTCCTACATCCAATGCAAACACTGAAAAAACTAGAGACTTGGGGATAGAAATCTGGGCTTCAGCTTTGTTTCTCCACGACTCAGCCAAGTAACCTTGGGCAAAAGCCTAAATTCTTTACGCTTTCTTATATATAAGATAAAACTAACAATTCCTACTTAGTTAATTGCAATCTCGTAAGAATTAATTGGGGAAACATGTGAAATACAAGCGGAAGCCATGATTCTTTTCCATTTTACATCCAGATAGTTCCTCCCATCTTCCTCCTACTCAAACTCCAGTGACATCTTTGAGTTATTCTTCCCAGCTCTGCAGGATCTGGGTGAAAAGTTCATCTGCCATTCCTAATGGTCTGTTCTGTTCTGTTTCCTCCCTGGTCCTTCCTCACTGTTGTCTGAACAACAACAGTATCCTACATCTCACTTCTCCACCCCCTGAGCCTCGGGTTGACTAATATAGGAATTAGAAAAGAAAACCCACGTTCAAAATTCACACCCACTACTTTTTGCTGCATAAGTTAATATCTCTACATTTCAGTTTCTTCACCCATAAAATGTGTGTTATATTATTAATGCTACCTACTTCCTAAACAAACCTAAATTTATTATAGAAAATACTGTGCACTGAAATTATCCCCCTTACCATTGTCTCTATAACAAGATGATAAACTGCTTCATATCAACAAGGAGTTCAATGCATTCAGTATTTGGTAAAAAATTAAATTCTAAATAAGTGATTGGCAAATTTAAGATTGAAACTTTTATTTGCCAACTTTCACATCTATGACTAAATCTATTACTTCATCTAACAGTGAAATTATCTGCTTGGAGGGAATTAATATGTCCAGTTCACAATTAAAATCTTTAGAGGTGACTACTCCAGGCCTGGGCTTTTGCAAATTTGAAGGACTGTATGGGATGCTCCTCTCCCAGACGTCCTCGCAGTTCCCTCATGCATCTCTTACAAGTGCACACAAATGTCACTTTCTCCTCGTGAGTTTCTCTGCAAGTCTATTTAAAACTTTAAGTCTTCTTCCTGCCCACAAGCTCCTTTGCTGTACCTGGCTTTATTCTTCCTGTATCTATCATTATGTTCAAATTTTCCAGATAACTTATTTCTGCATCTATGTCCTGCCTTCCCTCTTAACCATCCATACATTTCGATGTCGATTGTCATCAGGCCAGGGATTTTTGTCCATTTTATTTACAAACAGATCTTCGGGGCTTAGAAGAATATCTGGTGCAATGAATGAATGAATGAACGAACGAATGAATGATTGAGTAAGGTTTAGTTCCACACATACTAATGGCAGGAAGGCCTCAAGTAAAGCCATATTTTCTTTGTCTTTAGAGAGAGTTGAGGATTGGGACCTCTGTGACATTCACTCTCACCCTTTATATCAAAGAGATCCTCTACAGTGAGTAGGACATTTTAAAGTGCTTAGATGTCTTTGTGGATTTTTGTTGATATGATTATTTTATTTGCTTTAATATTACATAGATTTCTTCACTAGAGATTAGAAATACCATTTTGAATTTAAGAAGAGACTCTCAAGTCTCCTGTATAAAAATTCAACTGCTCAAGCTGAGTCATGAAAAAGGAATTAAAATAAAACCAGGAAAGTTTCTTTATTACATTTTTAAACAATTGATTGCTTACAAAGTCCAATTTCCTGCAAGAAAATAAAAACAATACATATGCATGCAGGATAAGAATAGTCCGGGAGAAAAATTTTAAATCTCAAAATATTAATGACGTCAGGACTTAGGATCTGAAGGTTTGGGAAACAATAAGAACAGAATTATACTTCCCAATATGTCTCTCTCCTATTCAATTTTATTAGCTTAAAACTTTTCAATTTAGGTAAAAATTCTTTGCATTTTCTGTAATTTGATACAGACTAATTTTTTGTAAGTTCTAACTTCACTCAGCTAAGTTTTTTAAGTGAAAGCTAAGTATTTAAGAAAAGTATACTACAAAACAAGACTTCGGTTTTCATGTTAAGAATCAGATTGGGATCACTGGGATCTATGTGATTGCTGGGTCTTTCTGAGGCTTTATTAGTCTGTAATCTCCATAAAAGTAAGCATTTTTTTCTTTTTTGTTGACAAAAGTGTTTTTGACAATGTCTGAACATATAGCAGTTGCTTATTAAAAATATTCAATGAGTTACTTAGAATCTAGGCTGGAGGAGTCATGAGAACTCACATCTTCAAAAGTTCCAACCACAGCTGGAAAACAAATTTAGGCTTTCCAATTGCTCATCGTTATACTGTTATGACCTCATAATTGTCAAAGGGTTTTTCACTATCTATAAGTTGAGGCACTTACCTGGCATTTCAAACATTTGTGTTTTAAATATGACTGCTGTGATTTGGGTCTGGGGTACTCCCCAAAAGCTTCATGTACCTTCAGATACTGAGTACTGTTGGGAGGTGCTGACTGGCTGGAAAGGGCAGGTGCTCGGGGCTTGACCTGAGGGAAGTGTGCTAGCTCACCATCCTCCTTGGCTTGGCTCTGCTCTTCCATGCCATGAGGATCTCTGGCTCTGGCTCTGATCTCACCATGTGGCTCCATCATTCTCCAGCTGCCCACCCATGAATGGATTCTGACCCTCTGAAAACTGAGCTAAAATAGAACTTTCCTCCCTATAGCTGTGGAAGTTGAGTAAATAGTGACAATGATGAAAAGTAACTAAGACAATAACGTACACAGATAAACATCAGCTGAATAAACTGCTAGGAAGCAAGAAATGCATAACCACTACTAAAGTCAAAAATATATTTTAATAAATTACTATTTCCTAAATGTTCCCCCTTCACTGCCACACTTTCCTTTTCACAGAGGAGAATCTTAACTATGACTTTTGTGGTTTTTATTTCTTACTCCTCTTTACTGTTTCTCCTCTAAACATACACCTAGGAATACAACAGTGTAGGCTTGTTTATAAGTTAAAGAGAAACACACTGCTTGTAGTACTTCTTTTACCCAATTCATTCTTTTGAGCAATTCATTCTTACCATGAGTGACTGCAGTTTGCTAGTTTTCCTGCTTTCTGCTATTTATTTTATGAAAGGAATAATCTGAAAGACTTGATCATTATTACAACAAATGTATATCAATTTGAGCTGTCTAACCTTTTCTGGAGCAAAGGAAAATACAGATAGAAATATATATATATATATATATATATATATATATATATATATATAGCTATAGATATGTAGATAGCATACCTGTGGTATATAAAGCTGTGCTTTAAGAGAATATACACAACAAACAAATTGCATTTATCAAGTGACAATTTTATCTATTTGTGTTAGTCAAAATTTATTACTTAGAGCTTCCTAATAGGTTAATGATAGCTGTCTTCCTCTTACACTTAAGATTACAAAACCTAGGGAGACTCTAGAATCTAATGGTGGACAATATGGGCTTTAGAGTCAGGCCATCTGGCCATGATCACGATCTTCCTTATTTGCATTCAGAGTGTCCTTATTTATTCTTCATGAGCATTGGTCTTTTGGTCTATAAAGTGAGGATATTAGTAATTCTCAATAAGGTCATTTCAGTAATTAAAGAATAAACCCTAAAATACACTTGATAATATTGAGCAGATACCATGTGTGCATGCCTCTAGGGGCTTCTAATCTCTCTCTCTCTCTCTCTCTCTCTCTCTCTCTCTCTCTCTCTATATATATATATATATATATATATATATATATATATATACACTTCATTTAACCTTCCTTTAACATAAAGATCCATGAAGGAAATGTAGGAAAGGCAAGGTACAAATGACAAATACAATGAGAGATCTGGGTTTCGAAGGCCAAACGAAGTCTTTTCAAATTCTCCTGCACATTTTAAAATAGCACAGATAACCTCTGAAAGTGGGCCCTGGAGAGTATTTAAAGGCATACTCATGAGAGATGCTATTTTTCAATGTCTTTGCTTTTTTAAGGAGTAATGGCTCATTATATAAATAAAACTGCTACTCTCATCAGTTATTTCCTTTAAACAAAGAAGTGTCACGCTGGCGATATTATCCTAGATTAAGATTTTTTTATTTTGTTTTTTGTTTTATCTTATCTAGAAAACCATACCTGTAGAACAAAAGAAATGTGTTAATGTATTAATATAGAAATGAATCTAAAATTAAAGATATGAAACTGTCACAGGAGATTTTAGTTGATAATGATTGTTCATAACACAAACACTGAACTAAGTTCACTGGATATGATGACGTTTCCTCCCTCTCCTTTCACCTCATTTAATTAAAAGTCAAAGCTGGAGAATTATGGACTCGAAAATGGGAAAGGGAGCAAGTCTCAGCAGTAACCAGTGTGACCTCATCTCCCCTTTTCCTCATTCCCAGACAACTTGTTGTTACTTGAGATTCTAGAAATCCTCTGCTCAATAGGTCAGCCCGATGTCTACTGAGCTCATGAAAATTCAGAATTGAGACATGCTGTCAATGTAAAATGTTTACCAGGTTTAACAACTTGCTAGAAAATAATTAATGTAAAACAGCTCAGTTACATTTTCTATTGACTAAATGTTGAAACAATAATATTTAGATCTAGTAAATTAAATGAGATGCACTATAAAAATAATTAATGTGTTTCCTCCAAATTTTTAAGATCTGGCTTCTAGGATATTTGAAGTTGCACACACACTCAGGTTATTCTATTTCCACAACACTGTCCTAGAACCTAGGACAACTCAGAGCAGAAAGGCGATCTGCAAAAGCAAGCGTGCTGGAAGGTTTCAGAACAAATTAAACTGCATTACAAAATAAAATTCTGTTTCTTACACACCTGAGTTTTTAAACTGACATTCATAAATATTACATGTCTGGTTTAATTCAAGCCTCATTATTACCTTAAAATGTATCATTCCTATTTTAAAGCTGAAGAAACTAAAAGTCAGAAAAGTGAGTAGAATAATAGCAAATCACATAAATTTGTTACTGGATTGAAGCCAGGAAGTCTGCCTCTGAGTCAATCTTTTTAAATACTTGTCCTACTGCTTCCCTACAGCACAAGGTCCACCAGGAAATGGCTACTAAGATCAATGCACTTGGCATATCTGGTACACTTTTTCATCTTCAAAGAACAAATGAAGTCCACACTGTCATCCACTGAGACTTCCCCAAGATGACTCAATACATCCCTGAAATACAGAATGAAAACATTCCGATTCTGTATCCAAAGAGGTGTAAAGTGCTTTTAGCATCCATTCTAGAACAGAAAAAAAGGTATATACAGTAATACAAGATACCCCATATGTATTAAAACATAAAACACAATACATATAAAATGTGTTTTCTCAGGATTAGTTTATCATGACATATGAGTTAAAACTACAGAAATGTGAAAATTATGCCAGCCTAATTTCAATGCACAGGATAGCCCAAAGTCACTCTACATATGAAAAATTAAGAAAATTTTGTACCCTTTTTTAACCTATATTTTTACATTTCACACAGTTTACAAAACACTTTCACCTAAACTATTTCTTTGATGGAAATTAAGAGAGAGAAAAGATTGTATAACTAGTCCAAGGTTGGACAACTTGGCTTGTGAGTCTCAGACTCTTGAGAGAACATTATGTATTATGTTACATTCTCTGCCAGGCCTTGTTGAAAATTAGCCAAATGAAGATGAGAGAGAGAGAGAGAGAGAGAGAGAGAGAGAGAGAGAGAGAGAGAGAGAGAGAGAGACAGAGACAGAGACAGAGAGACAGAGAGACAGAGACAGAGAGAGGGATGAAAGAGACAGAGACAGACAGTGAGAGGGTGAGAGAAACTGAGGCACTGGATTGCCAAGGAGTCCGATGGACAGCATGTAGATGAGAGCTATCTGAATGCCGAATGTGAATTACTTGTTATGCTTTGCCAACCTGAATGAATTAAGAAATGGCTATCAAGGTACTGTGACTTTGAATATGTTTTTGAATGACTGACTTGTACACCAGTAAAATGAGGGAAGAAAACCTACCCTGGATATGAGTACCACGAACAAATAGAGTTGTACCTTAAAAATAATAAAAAGAGAAAGAAGTAATTGTCCATGCCTTTTGGAAGAGCTACAATCTTAGCCATCGCTTGTGGAGGTGAGTTATCAGGGCAGACTAACGCTAGCAATTTTTCAGTGAGCTTTCTGGCCTTCAGCCTAGACTTGGTGCTGCATCCTTGAACTCCTTGTTCTGTAGCTCCCATCTTGTCTGAGCAGCCGCTGGACTCTTGGGCTTGCTTATGAGCATACAACCCTTTTGGGTTCTCTTCTTGGATCACACAGATGGCAGCTTCTGTAAGCCTACTTATGTTTCTGGATGATAGTAGCATTTGAATTGTTAGACTGAGTAGAGCAGATCACCATCCCTAATATCATAGTATTAATTAACATCATTCAATTTAGAACAAGACATTCAGGATGGCAAAGTCATTTTCTCTGCCTATCGTCAAACTGGAACACAAGTCCCCTGCATTCAGACTGAAACTTACACCGTCTACTCTCCCAGTTTTTAAGCATCTGAACTTGAACCGGAACTACAGTCAGACCCCTGACTCTACAGTAGCCTGCTTGCCAAAGGCAGCTTGTGAGGTATCTCCATCTTCATATCCCTTACGCTACAGCACATTGGCTCTGCTTCTCTGGAGAGTTTTGTCTAAAGTACCATAAGGGCAAGGGCAGAGGGAGGAGGCAGTGATGACTATTAAGCTGCTGCTTGGGGGGGTGCGGCGCGGGGGGGGGGGGGAGGATTAGTCATTGACCAACATCAGTATTGCAAAAAGTTAATAAATATTTCTCATGTTTAAGATGATGGTAGTTTTCTAGCCAAATCTTATTTTTTAAAGGTGAAAATTCAGGAAATTACAGTGTTTCCAAACTTATAGACATGTGTACTTAGTTCTCTTTTTTTCCAATTGTATTTGACACCTGACACATAACTTTTCTTATGCTTACTTGATGACACTGAATCCTAAAAGGACTTAAGGTTTGGTTTAACTGGTATGTTACCTATACCAAACATTCTTTGTAAAAGCATTCTTTGAAAAAGAAAGAAAATAAACACTATAAAAGTCTGGAAAGGTTGATATTAGGAAGGGTGAGAGTATAGAAAATTTGGGTAAAGAGAGAACATTACAAGGTTTTATTCTTTCTCAGTTATTCTGAGACTAGAGGAGGCTTTAAATCCCCTGTGGGAGACAAGATAACTAGGGCTTTCTTTCACTCATTGCCTCCAAATCCCATCTTTGAATTGAGCACTTGACTCCACTTAAAAGATCAAATGCTGAAATCTTGAGACACACTCAAAACTATAGGCACTTTGGAGAGAAGTGGCTACTCATATAGTTAAAAGGAGCTGGTCAACTCTTGACTTTCTACAAGTTATTTGTGAATTTATCTTTTCTCCTTTCCTCTTCTGCTAATGGTTTCCTTTCATGTTGTCTTCTTTTTGATGATTTGTCTGTCTGATAGAGACGTCAGCAAAAGTAACAAGGAAAATGAGAGACTCAAAGTGCTTCTAGGTTGACTTGGAAAAGACACATAGAAAGCAATATCCACTGTAGTCAATCAAAATGTTTACACATTCCAAGGGTCCAGAAGTATTTTCACCACACAACTTACACAATATTTAGCAACTCTTCCCATCTTAATACTGTCTGGAGTTAGTGCACAGGAGTGTACATAGCCTGAATAAACATAAATTCATTTAAGAAAATCAGATCCCTTATAATATGTTCTAATTTCTACTAAGAGCTACACCTCTGAGCCTCCAGAGATGGTGTATATAATGAAACTGGGGGTTCAACATTTTTAGTAGTTTTGCAACTAGCTTTAAACAAAATCTGATACTGAAGTTTGGTATTAATGGTTTGTGTAAATCTAGAACAAGGTGAAAGCTGGAATATGCTCCTTGTTCAATTCTCTTTGTCTCCTGAAGAGTTCTTGAACCAAATTGATGGGAATATAAGGCTTCTATTGAGAAAATCTGAAATCTTCTCCCTCATAAAATACAGAGAGTACAACATAAACTCTTTCAAATATAGTAATATTAGATATTTTGAGTACTTTAATTTTGGGATGGTGTTAAATAAATGAAAATATCTTGATTCTTTGAATATTCAATTAGTAATGTACGTAGAAAAAAGCATTTTTGTAGATACTCCCATGTGCTCAGTTGGTAAATAGTTTTTTAATTGTTGCCTAAGAATCAAATTAGGATTTCTGTGAATTAGCATGTCAGGATGAAGTTATCCTAACACATCAATGTCTGATAATGTGACACAGATATTGAAGTCATCCAGATTACGTATAGTATGGACACACACACACATACATTTTTAAGTAATGGAAGAAGGTGAGAATTTCTGAGACTAACAGCAAAGCAAAACAAGTCAGTCCATGAAGGAAGCTAAGTACTGGACCTGCAATGTGAGTGCATGCATACGACTCTGTGACCAAGAAGTTCAATGCCTAGAAAGGAGACTGATCTGGACAAAGGAGAAGGCCTTAGAGGCTTAGCCACTTAAAGCTATACTAGGAAGGCTTGTGCTTGCTTGTGAAAGTTGGTTGCTAAACTTTGTACAGATGAATTTCACATTACTGGCTTTAAATACACCATCATTTACATTGCAGAATTCTACATAGGGTTACTTTTACTTCTCAAATAGTCATTACTACACATTTACTAGTACTTTGATGGCTGCTTTATTTTGCTGTATTTTTTAATTTGAGACAGAATTCCACTCTGCAATCCAAGTTGGTACCGAATTCACTATGTAGCCCTGGCTGGCCTCAAAATCACAGCAACCTTATTGCCTGAGCCTTGTGAGTGTTGGCATTATAGGCAAGCACCACCATTCCCAGATTATGTGTTGCTGGAATACTGATCTGGGGCCTTGCATTTGCTAAGCAAGTGCTCTATCCTCTGTGCTATTCCTCCAGCCCCATGCTGGTTACTTTAATAATAAAAAAATGGCTTAATAAATGAAAATTCACACAGAAAGGTAAATAGAAAAATATCTATCTCATTGTAAGTGCTGGATAGAGGCTAAAGAAAACAAAAAAAAATCAGAAAAACATAAATCTTCCTCTGAGATATTTTAAGAATTCCTAATTTGAATCATTTTTTTAAATGCCCGGCAAAAATTTTTTTAATTTAAAATTTATGGCTAAATGTTAGGTTAAAATCTAGAGCTGATTCAGCGGAGACGTAACACGAGCAACACGAGCCTACAAGATCTTGTTCCAGAAAGCAGATACGTTACCAAAGAAAGATGAGGACAAGCCAACACGACACAATTGACTGTAAAGGGCTCCTGACCACATCTGGGAGTTTTTGTCAGACAAATATTACCGGATGTTACTCAGCAACAGAAATAACAGAGATAGACAAACTTGATATTCATGCACACAACATGAGTTAAGTCTCAAATGTATCGTGCTGAGTGAACTAAAGGAGACACCAAAGACTGCAGACCATAGGGTAGCCTTTATATTAAATATCAGAAAAGGCAGCGCTGTGTTGTGAGGCACACATACACACTGTCAGGGGTTAGGATTAAAAAAAAAAATAGTGGAGGGCTGCTGGGTCAAGATGGCACTCGACTCGACGAGAAACTCCAGAAGGCAGCTCCACATCGACTCAGCCAGATCAAGATAAGACAAGGACTTGCGGGCAGCCTGACATGGGACTGGAGCAACATCAGGTGAGGCAAGGGGTGGACTTAGAGGCCTGCGGAGACCCCACAGTGGGCTGCAAGGCAGGCGCCCCTTCGGCTGAGCCCCCTCTCTATGGTAGTTCTTTCTGCTCTCTCTGAAGAGCCATTCTACAGATACTGGGGTCATTTCAGTGGTTCTCCGTTTACAGTTTGGACTGTTCTTTCCACTTATTCCTGTAGGTTTTTGTTGTGGTGGTTAGTTGTTGCATTTCCTTTTCTCTTAAACAGTTCTTTCTGCCATTTTCAAGAAGCCCTGCCATCCTCTGGAGACACTCGCTCTCTATTTTGTTCATAGCTTTCCGCCTGCTTTGTTCTGTCATGGTGCTCATCTTTGGGGATTCTCTGTGCCTTAGAGATGGGCGCTCTGTTGTTGGGTCCCCTGACATAAGTATATCTAACTTCACTGGGTCTGTGGCTGGAGTTCTCTCCGGACTTTTTCTGTTTTATATCTTCTCTTGCTTTCTTTCACGGCTCCAAAGCTAACACTCTGTCTCAATCCTCTGGCTCCCTAACCCTACTACTATCCTTATTAATAGTATTGTGTAGTATTGATAGATTTGTGTGCTGAGAATCAATAATTTCTTGCTATTTACTTAGACAAAATATGAAGGCAGATTTTTCAGATGTTATCAACAATAATATAATGTCACTTTTAATAGACTCCTCTAATCATTTACTGGACAGTTTATACAGATAACTCCATTAGTAGTATAAATTACATTTCTAATGTTAAACTAAAGTGCCTGTAGAATTTGACTACTTATGTGTCAATAGTTGGTATGTCTTAAGTTATAATAATGATACTGATCTCTGTCCCACTGTTAAAGAGGGTATAGTACCTGAGGTCTACCATGGGTTGATCTCTTCTGGTGGTTCAGTTTAGCTTAGGTAAACAATACAAGTGTATGTATTATTGATAATGATATAGTTGACTTTAGTGGAACTTTTTGGTAAGCCAATATTAGGTTTATTTACACTGATAATACAAACTTCAACATCGTTAAAAATAGAGTATTGAACTGACTATTAGATTTTGTCAATAGTGTGTTAGTCTTAGGTAATAACATTGTAGGAGATTTTCATTCATATCATTATGGTTGCATAGAAGTGGGTTTTGTTTTCTAACGTATGCCAATAATTAGCTTGTCTTTGGACTGCATATAGTTCTGTGACGTATTTCTCCTTCACTGAAAAGTGTGGGGAACAAGTAACCAGCAGAAGAGATGGAGTTTACCCACACTATCTGAACTATAATACATAGCAATAGAACTCTGCAAAAAAAAAAAAAAAATACATGGGGGATGCAGTTATAGAGCTGGCTGGCCACATAAGGGACTCCACCCATGACTCAGGGCAGAAAGATAAAGGGGTCATGGGCTGCTGAACACAGAGACCTGACATCCAAAGAGCCTAGCCCCTGTACCCGGCTAAAAGGCCAATGTTCAGAAACAACTAACCCAATAGTACCACCAGGAAGAGACAGAGATGGACTTAAATGTAACATATGGGGCACCAGAAATTCAGCTGCAAAAGAGAAGGGGTCAGCGATACCGATACCTGAAGTGCAACTGAAGAGTTACAACACACCTAACTCTTAAGTCTCCCAATAAAAGCAACAGAAAGATAAGAAAACATGGTAAGATGCCCCATAAAGCCCCTGGTTCACCAAAGGAGGCCCAAATAAGAAAATAAAGGGAGTCAACCCTCCAAAACTTTTGCAGCAGAATGATTACTCTACTGAAGGGCTACAAATCAGAATCAAAATGTAATATCCACAAGCTATTGGAATAGTTAAAAACAAAATCAAAGAATAACCTGTTAAAATTATTGGAAAAATATAAGATAGATCAAACAACAAACTCTTCGGGATATTTAGTAAGATTTTTTTTTTTTTTACATAAAGAGTTCAAGGATAAAAATGACAAACTATCCAGTCAGATGAGTGAGGAAACAAACTTGAGGCTAGCAGAACTACAACAGTCAATTCAGAAAATGAATGAAAAATTCACTAAAGAGATAAAAAAATGAAGATATTGGCAGAGCATGAGGGGATGAAAACTTCACTGAAAAGTTTAGGGAACAGAATGACCTAGAATGAGTACAGAACTTTGGATCTAGAAAACACGATGGTAGCTATGGACTAAACCCTTAAGAATATTCAAATAGCACTTTGTTAATATGAAAATTTCTGCTACCACATGCTAAATGACTCAAAAAAGCTTAATCTCAGAATTATGGGATTACAGAAAAAATCCAAGCTAAAGCAATAGGAAATTTATTTAGTCAACTCATACGAGAAAACTTCTCACATATAGCAGAAGAAACAGACACACAATGACAGAAGAACATTGTAGACCAACTTTATATGATCGAAACAGATACTCTCCAAGACACATCAAAATAACAGTTGCAGACTTCAGTACAAAAAGAGTCACCTAAAAGTTGCCAGAAGTAACTTACCAAGGGAAATCTATTACAATAACAGCAGACTTCTCAACACAAACTCCAAAAGCTAGGGGAACTTGGTGTGAAGTCTGCAAATCCCTAATAGAAAACAGTTGTCAACTGAGCCTCCTATATCCTCCAAAATTATCATTTAAAATTGGCAATGAAATGAGAATCTTCCATGACAAAGAAAAACCTAAAGAAATTTATGACCACTAAACCAGGACTACAAAAAATTCTTAAGGGTTTGCTGGATAGAAACAGAGAGTAGAAGAAGCACAGCAAAGAAAGCAGAGGCAGGTAGGCATTCAAAGGAGCTAGCATCTAAATAAAAAGAAAATCAGAACAAAAGCAAGATCCGAATTTCAGGACAATGGCAGGAATCAATACTTATAGGACAATTATAACTTGTAGTATCAGTGGTCTCAATTTGCCAATTGACAAACTAGATTAAAAAATAATTCAAGCATGTTTTGGTTGCAGAGACCCTCCCTACCCATAATATATGCACGGACTGAAGATTGAAGGATGAAGTACCACATTTACTCAAGTGGATGTAAACAAGCAGGGGTAAAGACATTCTTTGCTGACAAAGAAACAAAGGTCACTTCACCTTTATAAAGGGAACAGTTCAAAAGGATGAACTAACTACAGTAAATATTTATGTAACAAACAATAGCACACTCAAATTTATAAAACAAAAGCTACTGAACATAAAAGAAACAGATAGACTCCAACACAACTGTCTTTCATTCTCCCAGGAAGACAGGTCAATGAGATAAAAAATCAACACACACATAGAAGATCTGAACAGCACACTGGCATCTACAGGGATTTTCATCCACCAACAGAATATTCATTCTTCTTGGCTGCTCATGGAATATTCCCTAAAATAAGCCAAGTTAGAGACCATAAAAGATGCTTAAATACAAAAAAAATTTCATGAATTCTATCAGATCACAGTGGATTGAAACTAGAAACTAACAATAGAAAAAGCAGAATTACACTAACAAATGTAGAATGAAAAGTACTCTATTCAGCAAACATTAGATTATAGAATAAAATAGAGAAGAAATTTGAAAATTCCTAGGGAAAAATGATAACATTATCATTACAATCTTTGGGACATAAAAAAAACACAAGGTTAAGAGGGAAATTCACTAGATTAAATGCACTCATGAAAAGACCTGAGCAATCTCAAATAAATAATCTGATAATGCAATGCAGCGCCCTAGGAAAGTGAGAAAACCCAAACCCAAAACTAATGGAAGAAAAGGCATTATAAAGACAGAAATTTTAAAAATTGACACTAAAGAAAACAATAGGAAGGATCAACAAAAAGCTGATTCTTCAGAATGATAAACAAGATTAACAAACAAGATCATTTAGATAACACCTAGCTAAACTCACAAAATGAAAAGAGGAAACCTATACTGATACAGTTAGAAATAAAAGCGATGAAGCCATGACAGATAGCACAGAAATTAAAGGATTACAAGAAGTTGCTTTGAAAGTCACTACTCCAGCAAACTTAAGAACCTAGAAGAAATGGATGACTTTCTAAACACATATGAACCTCCAAAACTGAAGCAAGAAAAAATAAGACACCTAAACAAATTAAATAGCTATGAAATCAAGGAAGTAACAAAAGCAATTCCAATTAACAGCTCAGGATCCAACAGATTCACAGCAGAACTCTACCAGAAATTTAGGGAAGGCTTAATGACAATACTCATTAAACACTTTCAAGAAACCAAAAAGGAAGGGAGGTTGCCAAAGTCATTCCTCAAAGCCAGCATAATATTAATACCAAAACAAGACAAAGACTCAACCAAAAAAGGAAAACTATAGGCCAATTCCCTTTATGAACATAGATGCAAAAATACTCAGTATGATATATATAACAGAAAGCAACACATCATGAAAAAGATTATACATCTCAACCAAGTAGGCTTCACCCCAGAAATGCAGGGACGGTTCAACATATACAAATCAATAAATGAAATCAACTACATTAACAGATGCAAAGACAAAAATCATATGATCATCTCAAGAGATGTGGGAAAGGCCTTTGACAAAATTCAATATGCATTTATAATAAAAAAAAACCCTGAAGAAAATAAAAATAAAAGGATCTTACCTCAGTCTGATCCAAGGCATCTATAATACTTCTGCCAACATCATTCAGGTGAGGAAAGACTGAAAGCTTTTACTCTACAATAGGGAACAAGACAAGAATATCCACAGCCATCCTTCCTGTTCAACACAGTACTCAAAATTTTGGCCACTGCTATCAGGCAAAAGAAGGAAATAAAGGGAATACAAACTAGCAGTTATGGTTTCAATGAGAAACGCCCCCAAAGCCTCTTGTATTTGGATGTTGTAAAATATCCATGGATTCCATATACTGTTAGGAGGTAGGGCCTGATCAGGATGGGTGGATACATTGGTGCAGTGGAAGACTGGCATACCATAGACTAGATTAGAGGTATGTGTGGCACGAAAGGATATAAATTTCTACCCCAGCTTCTTCTGGAGGCTCCTGATTCTTCATATTGTGATGCCGTGAGCAGCCGTTCTCTGTCAGAACCTTTCTGCCATTGCTAGCTGCCCCAAAATGGACTCAGACCTTCTGAAGCTATGAACTAACATAATTTTTCCCCTTAAATTGTGGACGTTGGGTAATGTATCCTATCAACTAATAAGCAGCTAAGGCAGGAGAGAAGAAGTTAAGACATCCCTGTTTTCAGGTTACATGATACTGTATATTGAAGTCCCAAAATATTCCATCAGAAGTCTCTTAAAACCAATATGCAAATTCATCAAAGTTGCAAGTTATAAAATCAATACTCACAAATCAATAGTACTCCCATATACTAAAGACAAATACAATGAGAAGAAAATCAAGAAATCAATTCTATTCATAATGGCAACAAAAACTTAAATATTTAGGAATAAATCTTACAAAAGAAGTGAAGGATCTCTATAGGAAATCTACAAAAACCTGAAGAAAGAAATAGAAGAGGGATTTAGAAAATGGAAAGACATCCCATGATCCTGGATAGGAAGACTGGACATTGTCAAAATGGCAACACTTCCAAAATTGTTGTGCAGATTCAACATGATACTAATCAAAACACCAACAGTGTTTTCCACAGAACTAGAAAAAAAAACTCCAAAATTTATATGGAGCCCAAAAAGACCCAGAATTTCTAAAGCAGTCCTGAGTAACAAGGGCAATGCTGGAGGAATCACAATTCCAGACTTAAAAGCTTACTACAAAGCAACAGTGATGAAATACACTTGTTACTGGCACAGAATATGCCGGAAAACCAGCAGAACAGAACGAGGATATAGAGAAGTACCCACACATCCTTAGTCATCTGGCTTTTGATAAAGGGGTCAAAACCATTCACTGGAGAAAAGACAGCATCTTCAACAAATGGTGTTTGGAAAATTGGATATCCACATACAGGTGAATGAAACTAGACCCGTATTTGTCACCATATACTAAAATCAAACCAAAATGGACCAAAAAGCAGAATATCAAAACAAAAACACTGAATCTTCTGGAAGACAAAAAGGAAAAATGCTGAAGACATAGAGACAGGAAAGAATTTCATAATCAACTACACAAGAAATAGCAAGATTCAACAAACGTACCACATCAAACTAAAAAGCTTTCACACAGTGAAGGAAACGATCAACAGAGTGAGGAAACAGCCCACCGAATAAGAGAAAATTTTTGTCAGCTATGCCTCAGTGGGTTAATATCTGGGAGATATACAAAATTCAAAAATAATCTCCTCCCCAAAATAAATGACTACATTAAAAATGGGCAGCTTAAATGAAAAGGAACTTTTCAAAAGGAAGGCAGAAGACCAACAGCACATGAAAAACTGTTCAACATTTTTGGCTACCAGGGAGATGTAAATCACAACTACACTGAGATTCCATCTTACCATAGTGAGTGGATTACCTAAAGAACTCAAAAACAAAATTCGTTAAAAACAAAATTCGTTGGTGAGGCTGTGGGGGGAAAAGGAACATACTGTTGGTGGGACTGCAATCTCATTCCACAATTATGGAAAGCAGTGGAGAGATTCCTTAGAAAGCTGAAAATAGAGGTCCCATTTGACCCAGCTACAGACTTCCAGGGCATTTTCACAAAAGAACATAAGACGTCATATGATACAGATACATCCATGCTTACAGCAGTGCAATTCATAATAGCCAATTCCTGAAACAACCTATGTGCCCATCAACAGAGAAATGGATGAAGAAAATGTAGCCTGTATATACAATAGAATACTATGCAGCCATAAAGAAAGACAGATATGACAGATATAAAGTATTTCTAAGAAATTGGGATCACCTTGAGTCCAAATGCTCTGTGAAATAAACCTGACATGAAAGATTAATTGCCGTTAATACAGGTGTCATTAACATAAGACAGAGTAAGAACAGTGAAGTTGCTAGGAAATGGGAAAAGACCCCAAAAGGGAGGAGGAAGGAATGGGAAAGCAAGATAAGAGGGAGGGAAAAGTGGTTGAAAATAATTTATATGAGCACAATTCCCCAATTTGTATGTAAGTAACATTAACATTGTTATTGAGGCTGTAGTTCATTCATATTCAAATAGTTCTCTGAAAAAGGCAATAGATTGACTCCAAGGGAAATTTTTAGAGTGACGAAATTATTTTGTATTATAGTTTTGTTGATCTCATACTCAATAAAGTCACTGAAAAGGAAAACTGATGAAAATTGGAGAAAAAGAAAAACTGATGTTACTCTTCTAACATCAGATTAAAAAAGCTTTAAGGCAAGAGTCACAATGGGACAGGAGGAGACACATTTCATTAAAATAAAAGAATCAATCTTCTAGGGAAATGTTAGATTTCTAAAGTTTTGTGCTTCCAAATAATATAGCGTCACTATATATATAAAGTAAAAATTCTGTGAATTAAGAGAAACAGACAATTCCACAAAGTTAGAGGTATTTGCATCTTTACTGGTAGCTACTAGGACAATATGTCCTACATGAAAAAAAAGATAAATAAAAGATACTTGATAGCAAATTTGACCTACTGACACTTACAGAACCTTATATCCAACCACTGCACAGAATTCTTATAATTCTTTTTATGAGTATTTAGAAAATTGATTAAGATTATTCACATTCCAGGTAAAAGAACACTTTTTTAAAAACAAATTTTAATTAACTTTCTTTCTTTCTCTCTTTTTTCTTTCTTTTCTTTCTTTCTTTCTTTTCTTTCTTTCTTTTTCTTTTGGACAATGTCTTGCTCTGTAGTTCAGGCTTATCTTAAACTGTGTAGCTCAGGTTGGCTTCAAACTCCAGGCAATTCTCTTGCCACCAAGTGCTGAAATTACAGGAGTGGCCACCATGCGCAGTTACTATGCACAGTTACTATGTGGTGCTAGGGGGCGGGTCAAATCTGAGCCTCATAATCCTTAGGCAGGTGCTCTAATCATTGAACTATGCCCTCACTCCAAATCCTATTTAATTAAAACCCTTTATGGTGTGTTCTCTGAGTTTACGTTAGGGAGGTGACATAGAAGGAGTCCTTAGTATAGAGGAGGGGATGATCATGCCAGGAAAATCAAGCTCCTGATGAGAGGCTTGGAGTTTCCAACTGTATCCCTCAATATCCTGCTCAATTACATAGCTAGTGATTTAATCAACCTTAACTGCATAATGAAACCTTGACAGAAGCTGAATTCTAAGCTCAAGAGAACTTCCTGAGTGAAAAATATCACGATATACTATGAGGGGGATGCACATGACTCCATGGAAGCAGAAGCCCCTGTATCCAGGACTCTTCTAGACTTGCCCTGGTACCTCTCCATCTGCCTGTTCAACTGTATCCTGTATAACACAGTGCTAATGTAAACAGTATGCTCTCATGCGTTCTGTGAGCTATTTAGCAAATCATCGAACCTGAAGAGATTGTGGGAAGCCCTGATCTTGCAGTTAACCAGGCAGGAGTTGGGGTGGCTTGAGGATGCTGGGACTTGTAGCTCATACCTGAAATGAAAATAGCTGGAACTGAGCCCTTTATCCTATAAATTAAACTACAGTTAAATTTAATTGAACTGTAGGGCAGCTAATTAGTGTCAGGGAATTATGTCAGAAAGCCCCTTGCAAGTTAGCAAATAACATCTCTTAATAATTCATGGGCTTAGTAGAAATGATAGATACTGAGATATATTTAGATCTAAGTTATAATAAATGTACCACAATTAAAACTAACAAGATGTATAAAGTGAAATCAGCAGACATAAGTGTCTATCAGAAGAGAAAGACAAGCATGAAACTCCTCATCTAATTTTTATCTCAAAAAACTGGGATAGAATAGCAAATAAAAGCCACAAACGTAGAAGAAGAAAGTAGGAAAATTGAGAGAGAAAACTCCAAAGTTAGAAAACAGCTGGAGGGGAAAAAGAATGAAGCAGAAAGTTAATTCTTTGGAAAACATTAATAAAATTAATAAAACTATCAGAACTGATGAAGAAAAAGGAGAGAAATTATAAATCAACAAAACAAATAATAAATAAGTGATGTCAATATATTCTACAGAAATAAAAATAGCATAGGTATTATATAAATTACAAAAAAGCACTGAAAATTTCAATGAAATAGGTGAATTCCTAGAAAAACACAATTTACCAAAACTCTCACACAAATAATTTAAAATTCTTAATAATTAGTATCCAATAAAGAAACTATAATTCAAAACCTTCTCGTGGAGAACTCAGGGCTCAAATTACTTCATCACTTGGTTCTTCCAAATATTTTTAAAAAACAAATATGGTATTAATTTCATACCTGAATTGAAAGTAGCTGGAACTGAGTCCCTACAGTTGAAATTCTTTCATTGCATAGAGGAAAAAAGAATTGATTCCTATCTAATTTTATGAAGTCAAACTCGATATTAAAAATTTGATTAAAAAATTGAAAGAAAAGAAAATTGCAAGCTGATATCTTTTTTAAATATATGTGCAAAAATCTTAACTGAAGAATTAGAAAATAAACTACTGAGATAGATAGATATGCCTTGTCACATTCTAGTGTTGCAGTCATCGCAAAATATTATTTATATTCATTCTAATTAGATTAGTCTGCTATGCCACTACATGTTATTTAGTTCATTAATAAAGGAGCACATACATTCATACTTGTTTTATTTTAATGTTTTAGTAAGTGTATTTTTATACCCTTTATCACTTCTTAAATAAAACATTTCCTTTTTACTCCTACATGTTCTATTCTGAGTATTTAAAAACATAATCCCACTAAGAGGGCATTAATTTTATAGGACTGTAAGCAACCACCGGCACAAAACAAGCTAAGGTGCCTATGTTGCAGGTGATGACCACATGTGGCGACCACATGTGGCAACCTCGTGTTCAGAGTGTCCGAGTCAGTACTTGCACTCTACTCTTAAAAGTGAACGAGTAAGAAAGTGACTCACAGGAAATACACAGGTTGAACAAGCGAAAGATGGAGGAGCGTGATGCCAGCAACTTAGACGAAACCAAGACTCAAAGTTGTGCAGGAAAAAGACAATTAAAAACAAAATGTGTCACTGATGCTCTAAAGTAGATAGGAAGAGATTAATTAAACAACAATGAATCATCATATTAAAATAACATTTAGGTTATTTTAATCTTAGAAATTAATACTAAAATAAGAGAAAGAAAAAATACAAAGCTGAAAGGCAAAGTTGATGAACTCTTTCAGAAGATACACTTGGCAATATTAGTAATAATATTACCTCTTATTGGTCTTAATATAGATACAGATGATTGCACACAGAAATACAGAAATATATATATATATATATATATATATATATATATATATATATATATGTGTGTGTGTGTGTGTGTGTGTGTGTGTGTGTGTATCTATACTAGTATATACACATATATTTCCTTGTTCTGTCACTTGGGAGATTTAGAAACAATGACCTCATAAAAGCAACAAGCTCATACAATGTCTAGACTGATTTTTTCAAATACCGTTCTCCATTAAAAGGATCCAGAACTAATGGATAAAAAAAAGGTATATGTACACAATGGAGTACTACACTTCCCATAAAGACAGTTAGATTTGAGGCTTTTGTAGGTAAATGGATGCAACTTGAGATCATCATGCTTAGTGAAGTGGGTCAAACACAGAAAATTCAGTGTTGCGTGGTTTCTCTGATGTGAGAAACTCAGAATACAGACATTTTATACAACCAAATGGGTGTGATAGTGGGAGCTGGGGGAATGTGAAGGGTGCAATAGGGCCCAAAATGGGAAACAGAAGGGACTGTAGCATTAAAGTGGCAATATATGTGTTCAAAATAAGCAAGCTCAATGTACCCACTGTGTATCCCATATATGTTAATAAAAATGGAAAAACAGTGAACACTGGTGAAAAATATTCGAGGGAAAAAAGACCTTCATATGCTACTGGTAGGAGTGAACAATGACCACATGGAAATCAGAGTAAAGATTCCTCAATAAAGTAAAAAATGGTATCCTAACTATTCCCGTCTTCGTTATATTTCTGAAAGAATTAAAGAAAGCGTCCCCATAACACTTAAACTTCGGATACAGTCTAGACATCCATCAACAAATTAATAAAGAAAACATGATATCTATTCATCTATTTTGTATCCACTGTTTTATTATTCAGCTATAAAGAACAAAATCATGTCTTTTGTAGGGAAATAGAAAATATAGGAGACTGCCATTTTAAGCAAAATAAGCTAGAATCAGAAAGTTAAACATTACATGCATTCTTTTATATAAAGCTTAAAAAGGAGAGAAAAAGGAAGAAAAGGAGAAAAAAGAAAGAGAGATAAAGGGAGAATGATAGAAATATATATAAGATAGATTTTTAGAGATGGGGAAGGGGAAAAGGCAATGGTGAGGAGAGGGAAGAGGAGGTTAATTGGGATGAGATAATCAAAATACTCAACAGGAGCTGTGATAGAAATACACACTGCGTGTTTAAATTTTTAAAATGTATTACAGGAAAAAAAAAAACACTTGGCCCTTAGTCGCCCTCTCTTGAAACACATATTGCAGCCTTTTGGCCACTTTCTGAAGCATTTCTGAAAGTCTTCTTTTGTAAGTGTAATGAGAAAACAATACATTGAGTGCTGCTGCCCTAGGACACGCTCATAAAACAGTACTGTTTGTCCCTGTTCACCTTGTTCACTGGATATGGCACGCTGCAATTCTGGTTCTTCTCCAAGTTCAAAACATCCATGACAGGTCAACATGTTGAATGGATTCAAGAGATTGAGGCAGTCACAACAGCCCAAATGAGACACTCATGAAAGATTTCTGGAACTGTTTCAGAGATTAACAAGAAGGACAGGATCAATGTGTTCAAAGGGGACACAGTTTCAGGAAGATTAATGGCATTTGCCTTTTATTGAAATAACTTAAATATTCACCTTTTGCCTTGTTTTTAAAATCATACTTCATAAGCACATACCAATATGAATCTTATCCTAAATCACCAATGTGTACCAATAATTCTGGGACAGGAATATATATGACAAGTCTAGAAAATCTTGTAGAAGTTAAGATGCAACTGAACACACACACAGTTCAAAGTGCACTGAAGCCAACTGAAAGAGCTCCTAATGCCTAAAATGGGAACAATTTCAGCTGTAAAACAAAGAAGTATACACATATCCATAGTTTGATACTGATAAACATGAATGATTAGGTAAATAAATGGAGAAATTACAAATCTCCATTGCAGTGGACATACTGTCTGCAAAGCAGTTGAATGTACCTCCCTACCCTGAAATCTGGGTTATGTGTCATGAATTACATCCACAAAGTATGGTTCAAAGTGGGAGAAGAAGTAGCATTACAGTGGAGAAGCCTGTCAGGTATTACCAACCAGGTGCTTAAGGTCAATCTCAACAGAAATAAGTCATGTTAATAGTATATATCCTTCAAATGATACAATGCCCAGAGGGGTTTTTTTTTTTTTTTTGAGTCAAGGTCTCTGTCTATAGTTCATGCCACTCCTGAACTCACTACGTAGCCCAGTCTGGCATCAGATCCTCTTGCCTCAGCCTCTCAAGTGCTGGGATAACAGGCATGAGTCACTACCACATGGCTAACTTTCACGTGATGCTGGAGAAAGAAACTCAAGGCCTTCCACGTGCTAGGCAGGCAAGCACTCTAAAAACTGATCTATGCCTCCAGCACCCTGTATTTTACTTCCATAATCTCTTTGCCTGTCATGATTTGAGTGTGTTCCCCAGAGTTCATGAGTTAGAATCTTAATACTCAATGTAGATGAAGCAATGTTGAGAAGTGGAATTTTTAAAATAAGGTGATAAGATCATAAGAGCTCTGCCCTCCTTAGTAGATCTATGATGCATTGCAGAAGTGGCCTAGTTATTGCAGGACTTAGTTCTTGCAAGAGGACAAGATCAGTTCCCTCCCTCTCTCAGGCTCATGCCCAGAAGCATGCTCATGTTCACATGTTCTCTTGATTTTCTGCTTTCTTTCCTGGGTGGTACTGCAAGAGATTCTTCACCATATGTAGGGAACTTGCTAAGACTTTCCAGTTTTTAAAATTGTAAGAAATAAATTTCTTTATTCTTTTTTTTTTCTTTATTCTTAAATTACAATTCTGCCATGGCAAGACAAAACAGACTAAAATGTTCCTCAAAACTCATCACCCAACTCAGGGAAACATCAAATTCACCTAGAAGGCATCCTAAAAAACACTCAGCTATTAATAGCATTCTAACAACTAACAACAAGGAAAGTCGAATTCTGTCACACTCAGAAAGAGTGTAAGAAAACACAATGATTCAATTAATGAGGCATCTTGAATGGAATCATCCAGCATAAAATACATTAAGCACGAGCAAAGAAAATCAGAATGAACTATGGACTTGAATTAATAGTTTATAAGTACTAATTCATTGTAATTGTAATAAATATATCATGTGAATGCAAATGTTAATAATAGGGGAAGCAGGGCAAGGATGTGTGTAAAAGTCACTGTACTACCTCTTGAATGGTCCCTAAACCTAAAATAGTTACAGAAATAAAGTTTATTTAACAGCTTAAGGACGAATAAGACTGTATAAATATAACAAATATATGGATTTTATAAGAAAATGACAGTTTTTTTATTGAGATGATTACACAAAACACAAAAATTGATTTTGAGATGAAATTTTAAGGCTAAAGAGTATAATTAAGCTAAAGAGGCTCAGTGCATAATATTAAATGTTTTAAATATTTATATAGAAGAATTATAAATCAATATGTACCAAAAATATAGCATCCAATATCTAAAGCAAAATTTGACTACCACATAAAGGTATAAATCTACCATCATATTGGGGAACATTGGCTTCTTTCTGCAAATGATATATTGGGTAGACAAAATGACTCGTAAGGATATAAAATATTTAGGAAACATGGCTAACAAACTTAGTCTAATGGATATAGAGAGATAAAGGGATATGGAGAACACAAAGTCTTTTCAAGCACACATCAGGCCTAAAATCTGACCAAATATCAAACTACAGGGAAAGCAAACCTAAGTTCCAAAACTCGGCCTTAAACAAATCAGTTTTTTTTTTTTACTTCAAATTAGGAAATAACTCAGGAACAAAGAAATAACTTAAAGCTTCATGTCTTCAATTTTTAAAAAACTTTTAAATAAACATCAGATCAAAGAAGAAATCATGATGTGAATGCTTTGGAATGTAGGCAGGCCTTGCCTCCTGACTTGTGTCTGTTTCCGTGACTTGGGTGTGAGTGCCTACACCTGGCTTTGCATTCATTCAGTCTTTCATTTATTCCCTGTCATCCCTGATGTACAGGTAATGAGAGTGGAAATGATGGAGACATAGCCTCTGATAATAAGGAGCTGACTGTTAACTGAAAAAAGAGAAAAGCATATAAAGGAACTAAAGTCTCACAAGTAGGCAAACACAGCAAACACAGAGAAGTCAAATGAGGGAATTTAGATCACTGTAGTTCACTCCCATGTCGGTAGACTTGGTGTCATCTTGGAGAAGGTGACATCTGGATTGAAATTTGGAAAACAAGCATGATTTGGTTAGGTGAGGAAAAGGTAGAATACCTCAAGCAGTGTGAACTTGTGTTACAATGTGGGACTTACCAAGTTTGACTGAATTATGGTTGCTTGGAGAGAAAGGTCATAGGAAAGTCTGGAAAGAGAACTTGGAGCTGGGTTCCAAAAGACTTTGTCAGCTCAAGAATATTGAGTTATAGTCACCAAGTAACAGATGATCAAAGAAAATTTGAGTAAAAAGAGTGATGACATCAAATCTGTTTTAGGAAGATTGCCCAATGACCCCCAACAAGGAAGTTTAAGTTCAATTCTAATCCCTTCAAGCTGTGTGTCCTTGGACTAACTATAGAGGCCCTCTGTACTTTGTACATGTAGGACTAAAACTGGAGTTCAACTAGTTGTCTTAGGCAAAGCTATTATTTACCTGTGATATACACGTGGGTATTTATAGCTTTTCTCTTCTGATTAACAAATTACAGGGTAATTGACTCCTTTATTCTCCCAATCGGAGGCCTCAGTTAGAGTATGGAGTAGTTTTGTTCTAAAATGGAAATAAAAGTCCTAACCTTGTGTGTGTGTGTGTGTGTGTGTGTGTGTGTGTGTGTGTGTGTGTGTGTGTGTGTGTGTGTGTTGGTGGGCCAGGGAGGAAGCAGTGCCAGAGAAAGCCAACATCGTGATTCCCAACTATAACTGCCATGTATTACAGATTCACTATGTTCCAAATGCAGTGCTAAGAGCTTAAATACATTGTGCCATTTCATCAATGAAACAGTCCTGTAACAAATGTCCTAGGGCACATTACACCACTTATTCAAACATCTGCTATGAAGATGTTGCTAGACCAAAGCTTTATGACAATAAAACAAAGGTATTTGCCCCTTATGTAGTGATGGGAAGATTCTGATTGTAATCAGTTAACTCAAAGAGTCAGCAGATGCTGGAATTAAATGCAGTTAACTGATGTGGGAAAAAGGGTAGAGTTCAATCCCAAACTTACACCCTCCTCATTTTAAAATGATGAGATGTGTTTTTGGATTCTAGCCTGGGAAAAGAAGTGAAGATGACTCATTGACTAATTTGCTGAATAGCAGATATTTGAACTGTGTGTTTGCCACTGATGCTTGCCCAAATTCATTTTTAAAACTCTAAAATGAATCATGACAAAAAGAAAACAATGTTTCTTTATTATTTAAGTTAATAATCCATTTTCCATCTCACCAGAAGAAGCTAGTGTTCACGTAAACCTTGCAAACTATGTCTCAGTTTCTTTTTTTATAAAAATAATCCTTGACTTGCAGAATGATTGTGATTATTAGAAATAATGGTGTTCAAAGACTTAATATAGTGCTCGCCATGCAGTGCAGGATCAGATATCTATCTACTCAAGCCCACCTATAAGTTACTGTATCACAGACTACTACAGTTTTGTACAAGTGGATGTCTGTTATTGCACTGTAACACTTTCAGATTCTTTGGTTCTTTGGGTAAAATTATAAAACTAACTTTAAAAAGTTTAAGATATCATCATCAGGTTAAATGCTGTGACTTACAAGGCTTTTGTGGTGTGAACTCTGTCTCACATGCAGTTCAGTCCACTCACCAATTCCCAACTGACCTTATATGGCAGATGAATTTAGCTTTTTGTATCTCACCTACACATGATGTTCCCTCATGATGCTGAACTGAATCTTTGTTCTTGCTCCTTGATTCCTACTGTATTTTGCATAAAGTCTTTTCTATTAGTCAGATTCTCCAAATAACAGAACCAATGTATTATCTATCTAGTTATCAATCCATCCAATTATCCCCAATGGGATAACTATATTTCTCAACAGGATATCTATGTATGTCTATCTTTCAATAAGATATCTATACATATAGACCTAGACCTAGATGTCAATAAATTTATTATGAGAATAAGGAACCAACCAGGCCTATGACCTACTGTTTGTAAGCTGGAGAACCAGGGAAGTTTATGTGAATTAAATTCTGAATCCAAAGAATCAAAGAGGAGATAAAGGCTGAGGCTGTGCTAGTGTAAGTTCTGGAGATCCAAGGTTCAAGAACCAGAAACTTCAATGCCTGAGGGCAGGAAATACAAATGTTCCGCCTTTGGAAGAGACAGCAAATTCCTCTTTCTTTGCTTTTTTATTTTCCTTTTAGGTCTGTAATGAATTGGATGGGGCCTGTTCACACTAGGGAGGGTGGTCTTCCTTACTTTGTCGCCAAGTTCACATGCTTATCTCTTCCAGAAGCACCCTCACAGGCAGATCCAGGACCTTGTCTCACCTGTTATCATGATTTCCCTTAGCCCAGTGATGTTGACAATATTCTTCTAGTGGTATTTCATTTGGAAATTACAAGTCATCTTTATCTGGGCTTAAAAAAGAATGTTTCCTCAATTTAATAAAAAGTCAAGCTTGTTTATGGCTGTATAATTTCTTCTTCTGATTAATTAAATTATAATTATTGCTGCTTTGCTAAAATCATTTTAGCCAAAGGAATTCTCAGGTTTATCTTATTTTTTCCTTTGAAATCTGAGGAAAGAATTTTCACTATTTTAATTACCACCATCTACAATTGAATAAAAGCAAAGTTTTCATCAGCCAATGGTCCAGAAAAGCATCATGATTTCCATTTTTGGGAATGTAAATTATTTTTAAATGAAAGTTGAAAATTTTTAAACATAATTGTGAACACTTAGTGAGAAATATCTACTTGGTGACTTCATGCATGTAAATTATTCAGAATTATCTTCTTTTGGTTAAAAGTCAATTAGCTAAATGTTGTGACTATTTTTAGGAAGGTATCTATTTTAAATACAATTTAAAAATATATTATGCTTTTCTTCTCCCTTTTCCAAAGCTTTTACCTTGTTATAGAGTCTGTCTGATTTCACTAATAAGCATTTTCTTTAGGAGGGATTTCAAAAAAGAATTTTTTGCTCTAGTATATCAAAGTATTTGTGCTGTTATGATGATCCAAAAAATATCATGGAAAATATAAAATTTACTATGCTTAAAATTTACCTCTTGCCACACTATAATGTGAATTGTCTTAGTTTTTTTCTCATTGCTGGGAGAGAATACCCAACATCACAACTTAAGAAAAGAGGTTTATTTTAGCTCACAGTTTCAGAAGGTTTCAATCCACTCATTGGTTGTTGAAAATGGTGGAAACACATAGCAGAGGCTTAGCAGGAGAAAAGCTGTTCATGCATGGCAGACAGGAAGCTGACAGAGCAAGGATGGGTGGAACTACAGTATATCCTTCCAGGTCAGGCCCCACTGATCTGCCTCTTCTGGGTCAAGCTCCAGTCAATCACTCCTTCTGACCAAGTCCTATCTCCTAAAGCACGTGAAATTCAATATAATCCACAATATCCTAATACACGAAGCTTTTGAATTACACTCTACATCTAAATCCTAGAATTCTAACCCATGGCTCCCAAAGGACTCATATCCACCTCCTTATACAAAATGTATTTATTCCTTCTCTAAGAGTTGCCAAACTGTTAACAGTTTCATCACCACTAAAATGCCCAAGTCCAAAGTCTCCTCTGAGACTCAAAGCAAACTCTTAGCTTTGAGTCCTTATGATAATCAAAGAAAAGTTAAACACTTCAAAGTGAAACATACAATGGCACAAGATAAACATTCTCGGCTTCTGATCAAGACGGCGGCTGAGTAACAGCACTGCACAACGTCTCCTCATTAACTCACTTAAAAAGTAAAGAAGATAGTTAGAAAAAGCGTGTTTAGTGTAGCTAGGAAAGAGAGGTGCATCCCCAGGAACTGAAAGGCGACCAGCGGGAGGCCAGAAATTCTGAAGGATCATCAAAACTGGAGGGAAAAAAAATCCCCGCAGTCCAGGAAACCGCTGCAGCCAGCGGCATAGGGCAGGCAGCAGCAGATGGAGGAAAGCTCGCGGGGACCTGAACATCTGACTGAACGGAGCTGGGAGAGGACCGAGCACACAACAATGGGAGAAGAGGCTGTGGGTGGGTCAGAAGCAGCCCACTCAGTGCGGCACCGAGCTGCAGGCACCCACAGATCACAAACAAGGTCCAGAGGCCAGAACCACAGCTCGAGGTAAGCAGGGATCCGGACAAATGGGAATCATTGGCTGTGGGCGGCCCCAGCCTCAGAAGCACCAAACCGCGGGTGTGTGTACTACAAATGCAGCATGTGCTCCCCCTAGAAAAGGCCCCTGGATCCCAGATCAGAAACGGGGCTCGTCACTTGCAGGCAGTGACGTCAGCAGGAGCCATTCTCTTTCCTGCACTTCAGAGACAGTCAGAGGTAGCAGAACCATGGGGAAACATGGTAACAAATCTTACACAAAAAGATCTGAATCCCCAGGGGACGGTGCAAGGGGTGCTGAAATTGCAGAACCCAAAGAAAAGGACAAAAATGATGGTAACTTCTGGGCCCAGATAGTCAGTGAATTAAAGCAGGAATTAAAGCAGGAATTAAACTGGGAAGCAAAGCAGGAAATAAAACAAACAGTGCAAGAACTACAGGAACACTTAGCCAAGCACAAAGCAAGCCTTGAAAAGAAATTATAGGAGATCAAAGAAGAAATGGGGAGGCACAGTCACAAATCTCCTACAAAAAGACCTGAAACCCCAGGAGATGAATTCAGGGTAAATAAAGATGAATATGGCAAACATGATGGCATCTTCTGGACCCAGAAATTCAGTGAATTAAAACAGGAATTAAATCAGGAAATAAAACAGACCGCAGAAGAGCTACACCAATATATAACTAAGCAAAAAGCAAGCCTTGAAAAGCAACTAGAGGAGACCAAAGAAATATACCAGAAGATAATGAAGACAAAAGAAGAAATTAGAGAAGAACACAACAGAGATATAGAAAAATTGAATGCAGATATTCAGGAAATGAAAAACACGCAGGAAATAATAAGCAACCACTTTAAACAACTTCAGAATAGAATGTCAGACCTAGAAAATAAAGTGACTAAGCTGCAACATGCAGGCCATGAAGAATACAAAGTAAATAAAGAAAGCGAGTCATTACGACTGATAGATTCAAGGAGAAATAACCTCAGAATTATGTGAATCGAGGAGAAGAATGAGGACAAAACAAAAGCCTTAAAGAACATGTTTAATGAAATAATGGAGGAAAATTTCCCAAATCTAAGAAAAGAAATGAACATGGAACTACTGCAGGCATATAGAACAGCAAACAACTTTGATCAGAACAGATCCTCTTCACGACACATCATAATTAAAATTCTAGAAACCCAACACAAAGAGAAAATACTAAAAGCGGTAAGAGAAAAACAGAAGGTGACCTACAAAGATAAACCCATCAGGATAACGGCAGATTTTTCAATCCAAACTCTAAAAGCAGGGAAATCGTGGAGCAATATCATCCAAGCACTAAAAATACAGAGATGCCAGCCAAGACTGTTATATCCAGCAAAATTATCTTTTAATTTAAAGGGAGAACTTAAAACTTTCCATGACAGAGACAGCTTAAAGGAATTTGCAGCCACTGAGCCAGTACTGCAGATAATACTTAAAGGAAACTTGGACAGTGAAAGGGAGACCAGCGACACCAATGTCCCCAGAGAAAAAGTGACAACAGCTAGAGGAGAAGGAGCTGAGAAAAAAGTAAGTTAGTAATCAGTGAAATGTGAGTAAATAAGATAACGAAAGTTAGGAAATTCTGAAATAACTAGATTTGCCTTCATGTCTGTCGCTTTAAGTATGTTTATGTGGTATAGATTTAAGTTCATTTAATGTAGCAATGTGATATGCTTTTGACTTTGTTTTGTTGTAGCAATTCACTTATTATGTCACTAATGAAAGTTTATCCTAAGGAAACTGGTTGATGTAAGCATAACCTTGTGAATGTACAAATATGCACCTTCCAGCATTCAGATAAGGCAATTGAATTTTATTTATTTATTATTTTTTCTTCTTTCCCAAATTAACTATCCTTTTGAACTACATGCTTATAATTATTTTCTAGTGTGAACTGGTGGGTAAGGCCAGGTTTAACATTAGCAACAAAGATGTAGGAAAATATGGAAAAAAAACTTTTGGTGAATATCCCAATGAAGGGATTGGCTGGATTCAGAGAGGAGATATCAAGATTTGACTACTGCGAACCCATTAGAGGAATAGGAAGCTGGGGTAGAGTGGTGACTTGAGTGAAATGACTTAGGCATGGAAGATTAATATGTTAAACACCGTATGGTTTCTAGGACTTGGAAAACCCAGAACACTGACATTCTTTGGAACCATACAAAGTGATAGCCGGAGCCAGGGGTAGGGACAGGGAGGGGGTGGAAGTGTAGAAGATGGGAAGGGATTGTGAAGTCGATGTGATACATCGATGTAGGAAAAACCCAAATTCATTGTAAATACTATGTATTACATTTGTATATTAATAAAATAGTGGGAAAAAGATAAACATTCTCCTTCTGAGAACAAGGAATAAGAGAATAGAAAGAAATAGGATCAAACAGAAATAAAAACTAGCAAGGCAAATATTAAATCCTATATGTCCATTAAATCCTGTAACCGTGTCCTGCACCTGCAGAAAACTGTGGCAAGATGTGAGCTCCAAAGAGGTTGTGTATCCCACTCCTATAGCATTGTTTCTGGCTGCAACCTTGATGGCTTCTCTTTTGGGATAGTTCTGCTCACCACCTGTGGCCTTTCTCATAAAATGATCCTCAGTTCTAGCATCTCCAAATTTTTGGGTTCTCCACTGTACTTTTAACTACACCTTTATAAGTTCAGACACTTCTTTCTCAGGGACACACTGCCTGCCTTCCAAAGTTTTTTTTTTTTTTTCTGGAGTCTGAGTGGGTGCTGACATGACCCCACAACTCATGCATTCTACATGCCTGTGAAGCCAGCACCATGTGGATGACACCCAGGTCTGCTTCTGGCTTTAGCAGGAGACCTTCAGCATGGTTCCTTGTGCCATGGTTGTAGAAGCTTGTGAGTTCTTAGATGACTGAACTCCTTGGGAATTAACTTTTCTACATTGCCCTGCAGAGTGTCCTGGGGGTCTTTCAACTAAAGAATTTGGCCTTTGTATCCTTCAAATAGAAAGTGAGTGCTACAGAGGGATCTTTCCTATAGTCTTGCTTCCAAATGTTTGCCTACTTTTTAATGATAATCTCTTCAACAGTCACTCACTTTTCCCCCATTTTATTGATAGGTTTAAGTGCAAAATTTGAGGTTTACAATGAAGTTTAGCATTTTGTGCACCTACGTAGGTGACAAGGACTTTCCCTCTCTCCTTTTGTCCCTCCCCCGACTCACCCCTCCCTCCCCGCTCTACCCCCCTGTTTCACTTTGTTTTTCACTTTAAGTTCCATAAGAGTCGCGATCTGGGTCTCTCATATCAGAGAGACCATTCGAGTCATTCACTATTCTTTTTTTTTTTTTTTTTTTTTGAGACAGGGTTTCACTCTGTGGTCCAGGCTGGTCCTGAACTCAGTCCGGAGCCCAGGCTGGCCTTGGACTCACGGCAATCCTCCTGTCTCAGCCTCCTGAGTGCTGAGATTACAGGCGTGTACACCCAGCTTATTTGGTGCTGGAGAATAGAACTAGGGTATTTATTGTTTGCTAGGCAAGCGCTTTAACCACTGAGCCATTCCTCCAGCCCCTCAAGTCACTAACTTATTTTTCCCCCAACTTTGCAGTCAATTTCTTCCTTGCAAAACTGGGAACTTTTTAAAAACACCTTTTCCTTTGCTTTTTTCCCCCTGTGTAGAAGTGGTTAAAAGCTACCCATGTGACAGCCTGAAAATAGGGCTGCCTTGAAATTTCCTCAATAAAATTAATTAGTTCACTGCCCTTAATCTCAATTTCAAGCAAAGTCTCAGACACATTTTTTTGCCCAATTACAGTACACATGGTGTCTAGATCAGTTGCCAACAGAGTCCTCCTTCCCTTCTGAGACCTCATGAGCTTGGCCTTTACAATCTGTACTTCTCTATACATTCTAGTCTTCTCAGCTTGAGCAAGAATTGTCTATTAAGCCTGACTCAAGCATTCTAAGGTTTCTTTAGCCAGCATCTCCAAATCTTCCCAAATTCCTCATATGAACCACTTCCAAAGGTTTCTAAACCACCTGTTCAGGTAAAGTCACACCAATAACCTGATTGCAGGTGTGAATTTCTGTCTTACTTTCTTGTTGTTGGGACAGCATACTCAACATCTACAATTTATCAAGGAAAGTTTGGGTTGGAGAAACAGCACCAAAGTTAAAGCACTTTCCTAGTAAGAGAAAGGTTGTGAGTTTAATTTCCCAGCATCAGCATCATGTAAGTTGGGTGTGGTGGCATTTGCCTATAATTTCAGCACTCAGAAGGCTGAGGTACGAGGATTGCTATGAGTTTGAGACCATCCTGCACTACATTTTGAGTTCAATATCTGCCAGAATTTCAGAGTGACATCCTGCCTCAAAAAAAAAAGTTTATTTCACAATTTCAAAAGGTCTCAATTCATTCATGGACAGCTGGCACAAGTCAGAAGCACATGGTAGAGGTCTACCAGGAGAAAAGGTATTCACCTGGCATGGCAGACAAGAAAATGAAAGAGCAAGGAAAGGCAGAACTATAGTATGTTCTTTCAGGACAAACTCCAAAAATCTACTTTTTCCAGGTGAAGCCATGTTGATCCACCCCTTCTGGCCAGAATCCACCTCCCTGCAGCATTAAAAAAAAATCATATATAATCCACAATATCCAAACACATGAGGTTTCTGAGGGACATGTCCCATCCAAACTGGAACATGACTCCTTTTTATCATATTTGTTTGCTTTGTCTAATGATTCCTCCTCCAACAACAAAAGTTATAGTTGATGTCTTTCCAATGGAGGTGGTTTGAAATCACAAAGGCTAGGATGCAATGTTTCTATGTGACTTGTCATCCTTTCCACACTGGCTTCAGACACAAAAGGATCTTGCAGTAGAACGCATGTTATACTAAGAGTCAAAAAATATATATTTTCAGTTTTGCTTAAGGAAGTTTAGAGGATTTTAGTGGTCAAAGTATCTGACTCCCCAGCAACATGCTGTCTCTGATTATTAATCTAAGACATTGGCTTTCAAATCTGGCCATATATTAGAATTATCTGGGAAATTTTTGAACTCTGGATGGCCTAGCCACATCTCAAACATAAAAAAGAAACATAAATTTATAAATAGATATTTACACTTCAAGTTTTCTCCCAGGAAATTCCAATGCATAGCCAAAGTTAAGAGCAATGGGTCTTTGATACCGTGACATTTGCCAGTACCTAGTTTATGGAAAGCATATGACCAAATTCTGTCCAACAAAACTCTGGCAAGGCAAAAGCTTAGGAATGATTTAGATTTTTTTCTAGATAAAATACAAGAAACAAAGGGACTCATTAAATGTCTAAGGTTTCAAACACTGCAGACGCAGAATCAAATATGCCAAATCAGAGGAAATTGGAACCAAAATATGTAGTACGCCTAACCTCTGGGTCTCAAGTCATTTTTAATATAAATAGCCCTGTTGTACAGGTCAGACTCAGCTTTTTTTGTCATTAGAAACTGATATATCCTAAGTGATTTGCCCTAAACAAGGAATCCTGATTTTCCTCTTAGCTGTTGTATTTCTAAGTCAGTGGTTCCTGAGCCTGGCTACATATCAAAATGAGGATCACTGAGAGAGCTTTAGACAAAGCAACATTTCCTGGAGCTCACCCTACATCTACTGAATAAGAATCTCTGGAGGCAGACGACTGCATTTTTACAAAGCTCACCAGAAGATTTTAACACATACAGTCCGTGTGTTGAGAAATCATTTCTTTTCAATAAGAAAAAAGATAGAAAATAGAGTCATCACATTGTGCTGAAGGAAAGAACTTCAAACTCTATCTAGTATGACTTTATCACTTCACAGATACAGACATTGAGACTCAGAGAAGTGAAATTATTTGCTCACAAGAAAGCATTTGTTTCTTTAACATCAACTTAAATATGAACATCTATATTTGTATTTGGTATTCTTAGAGCTCAATATCCCCTTCATTCTGTGTCATCAGACTGAGAAATAGGCTGATGATTTGTATACCCTACATATTTAATTAATCAGCTTAAAAACTTCCTAGGTACTAAAATGTATATTAATATATTGCTTAGCTGATATCAGAAACTTGCTTCATGTACTGCTCATATTTTTTAAAAAAGCATGACAAGCTCGTTCCACTAGAATGTCCTTGCATTTTTATCTGCTGAGTCTGAATGTCACTGGAAACCCTTTGTTTAGTCCAGGGTGGGATGGAAGAGAGTGGGAACTGCCAAGGTCAGACAATAGCTCCTATCAGTCTCCTTTGATTGTTTTGTGTGTAACATCCTCTTAAGAGTTTTCTTATGCGTGTGTTTCTCTTCCTTTCGAATTCTTGACCATTCCACTGAGACCAGTTTTTGATAATTAGGCCATATGAAAATTTGTATTCAAGTTGGCCATTCTCATTCAACATACCAACTTCTTTAGGGTATCTCTTTATGTTACACTGACAGTGTGAAAAAATTTGCCTCTACCAATCCAATCTGAAGTCCTGGTGAATAACAAATACATTTTAAATTTCCCCTTTCACTTTGAAAGGAAATAGAAGATAGATAGAATGTTCTGACCTATGAGGTTAATATTTAAATTGCAAGTGGCTACTTTAGCACAAATTTCAGCAAGTTGTCTTCAAAAAGTGATAATATGTACCTTCTCTAGATTCACTATAACATTTAATGTTGTTAGGATGAATTGTAACAATCAGGAAATCCTGTTATATATGGATTTCTTACCAGCTCAGAATCTGAAAGGTGAGTTCAAAGGACTTCTATGCCCTGTATACTCAGTTGACCTTGAAGTATGACATACATGGTTTGGTACTGTGTACATAAAAGCACCATGTTCTTTATGTATGATGAATAAATAATGTTTGCAAATAAAACAAATTATAAAATATTTGCACAACCATATTCTGTTTTTGAATTGTTGTCATCCATTGCCTCAGATGTCAAGGGAATTTGAGGTACTGAAATTCAATACATGGGCCTAAAAAGTAAGAAAAACAGACACAAATCAGGAAAAGAAACTCATACTGTTCCACTACCTTAAGCATCTGGAACCTTCAAATAAAGAAAGGTGATAGGGCAAAATGAGGATGTTAAGAAATGCTCAAATGAATAAAAGTGCAAAATATGAGCTAAAATACTACATTGATACAGTTATATCTTTGCATTAAACATTTTCACATTGATGTAGTAAGGGATTAAGTTTAAATTAATATTTTCCAAAGTAAATTGTACAGGACCATAGTTATGTAGGATCTGGAGTAGGTACATGAAAAATTAAGTGACAAAATAGTATTCAGAAAGTTGGGTTAAACAGGATGAATTAAAGCTTGCAATACACTACTATTAAGTGTGACAGTCCAAAACATAAAGTTCAAATATTTTTCCAAACATATTTGACAAGATATTTTAACATTTATTTATTGACTTAATTACATATTTTTATTGTAGTGCTGAGAATTGAATTGAGGATCTTCTCACCGAACTACATGCCCATCCCTTTTTTATTTTTATTTTTATTTTAAAGTCTGCTATGTCTCTACAGGCTGCACTCAAATTTGGGACCCTCCTGCCTCAATTTTCCCGAGTCCTGACATTACAAGTGGACACTACCACATCTGATTTACATGCTTTTTTAATGAAGAATTTTACATGAATTTATCTGTATTCATCTGTGATATGTTAAAAATCACAAGAAAAGTGAAGCAGTTCACTAGTCTGAGAACAAGAGATCTCTGAAGGCAGGAGAGAAGGCCAGAAGACAGTGGTGGGATGGTCCAGTGGAACCATCTATGTTGCGAAGCAGGACTAGAATGGCCCTCCCAAAACCTACACTCGCAGGTATGCTAGAAGCACAGAGCTGCCTCTGAGAACCTGCACGTTTACTGGTTCTCCTTAATTACAGAAAGTCACTCACAAATCCTTTATATGTGCATAACTTATTTAATCCTTATTAAAATGACTATTTCTGTTAAAAACGCACAATATCTGCACATACACACACACACACACACACACACACACACACACACACACTCACTCACTCACTCACACACATAGTACTTTACACCTCCCCAACAAGAGTCATACTCTCAATCTGCATCCAACAATTGAGCTCATTTTGTTACTGTTGTTGATGTCATGCATTTGGGAGCCAACTTCACCGTGCAGAGGCTGGCTCCCAACCACAGTAACTAGGAGCTGTAGAAGAGGATGGAAACGAGGCTCCTTTTATTGAGTCCAGCTTTCTCCTCAAGCACTAAAGCAATAACTGTCATTTTTGAGACTGTGTAAGGTACTTCTGTACAATCTTTTTCTTCCCTTTAAAACAACTCTTGGAAACAGCCATTATTTTCATTTTACAGGTGAGGAAATTGAATCAGAAAGCTAAAATAACTTGCCAAGATCACACAGTTAACTCCCAATAAGTCTGCATTTTTAACAGAAGTTGAAAAAAGAAATTTCAGTGGCTCAAAGAAGAAATGAAAAAGAACAATTACCAGGAAAAGGATGAGTTTGTAAGTTTCTGAGATGACCAAAGAGATAGCCACTTCTCTGTCTTTCTAGATGTGATAAAACTTCTAAATCCTCTATTTTCCCCATGCCAATTATACAAATCTCTCATAAAAATAATCAAATCCAATATATGTATGTATTAGAATAAATAAATGAAAAATATCTAAATGACTTTATAATCAAAACCTTGCTCTCATAAGTAAGCCAACCATGGAAAAAAATCCCAAATGTAAAATTAATGCATTAATGGTGTTTATGTTTTTATTACCCTGTAATTATATCATTCTTATGATTGTTTTTCTTTTCAAGCTGGCCTATAAAATGTTGCTGCCTCAACCTGTTTTTAACATCTACATTTGCAGGATTAGGACAAGTGATGTTTTGCCAGTTTCCATGAAACAGAAGCCAGAAACACTGAACCCCTTCTTTGATAGTTAAAGTCCTTCATTAATTTGACACCTGGCTTTCCCAGCTCTATTCATTTGGATGAAATTGTTCTGGTCTTCAGAGAGCAGTTTACCTGTCTGTTACGAGAAATGTGTTATGAAATTAATTATTGTACTAATTTTTATACTTCGCTGTTGTAACTTGCGTTAGCTGCCCTCTTGGTACATATCAATTTACTGCGAAGCTAAAAGAGCTTATATTTGGAGTTGCTCGTTCAATAAAAATTTCCATATTATCTTTTCCCTTGCTCTAAAAGTCTTTATTTTTTAAAAGGCACTTTTTACATGTTCTCATTTATTTTGCAGTATTCTAAATGATGCCAAAATTTGCATAAATGCCTGGAGACTTAATTAAGTCCAGATGTGCCAAGATGAATAAATTAATGGTTGGTTACTTTTTTCTTTTCCACAAGATTGATTATAGGATTCCTGTAAATGGCAAGTTTTTATTTGATCAGGTTTCCAGGAGTCCATTTTCTGGCTAATTTTTAGTAATTAATCTTTTACATAAACGGAAGCATCTTCCTATTATTTAAGTTGAAAATATGCTAGTTAAAATCAAGTATGAGTTTGTATCTGAAAACAAGAAAATTCTACTAAAATTGTATCAATTGTACATTTCTGTTATCAGTTAAGGTCTTTTATTGTAAGTAAATATGTAAGTTTATATGTAATATAAATATTATGTGTGTTTTACATGTAAAGAGCATATATATCTTTCTTTCTGGCATAAAACCAATAGTTTTAAAAATAGAAAGTCCCTAATAAATAAGTAGGTTTTTACTTAAGCTAACGCATGATTACTCTTTGCCTCAGAATTATTCTTTAAAAGAATATAAAATATTAAGCTGCTAATAGATATTTCCTGCTAGAGTTAGCCTCTGGATTTATCTGTTTTCCTTTGGAAAGTTTCCAGACCACTCTGGCTTTGACCTTGTAATCCAGTCTTTGACAGTCAAAGCAGTGTTGTGCAAGAGCACCCAGGGCCTTTCCTTGACCTACATCTCACCAGCTCTCACACCACCCCCATGTACTGCCCTACTGGCTATATGACTTTGATTCTGCAACAACTAGATCACGCAGTAGGAACAGAGGCAGTGGGTTCAATGTGGAGATGAATGCTAGGCTTCACGCCGCTTTACTACAGGCTACCTAAAGAGTAACCCCAGATGATTTGCACCTGAATTCTTCTCTGATGCTTGTTTATAAGGCAGACATCTAGATCCCATCACATACCTACTTGAATGCAGAGAAGACCCTCCAGAGTCTGCAGTGGTAACACGTTCCCCAAGCAGTTCTAATGGGCATCAAAATTCAGAATTATTGTCCAAGATGGACAGACAGAGTTCACTGCAAGCACTGTAAAAGAAAGAGGCACATGAGTATCTTTCAGAGAAATTTCACTAAAATGTTTAGAAAATTGTAAAAAATTGAAAATGCTGTCAGCCACAGCAATCAATAAGAAGCAATAAACATCTATAAGGCTTTGTGACATTTGGTATGTGCTTAAAGCTCAGAAGTTTTTGGTCAGTTTTTCACCTCTAAAATAATATTATAATCCTTACCTTAATAAGGGGTTGTGAGGATTAAATAATAAAGCATACACAGAGGTTAGTACAGCCCAGTATAAAAGCAGTGCTTCACAATTGCCCTACTTCCCTACTCTTTCCAGGACTTTCTGACTGCTCCACTGAGATCTAAATCTGTTCCTTACCAGTCAATAGGGTTTGGTATTCACGTGGGCCTCTAGGCTACTGGCATTAGCATACTTGCCATTTGGTACAGATTCACAGTGTTTTCACGAGTCTGCATTCTTCCTTGGTGTCTTTCTATTCACCCAGAAACTACAATTCAGGCATTCTCTAGACACTACTTCCTATAGCTTAGATCTGAAATGTCCCTGCTAAGGCCAACATGTTAAAGGCTAGAATGTGATGCTACTGAAGATGGTAGAGACTTTAAGATGAGGCTCCTGACTGAGGTTGTTGTGATCTTGAAAGGGATATTGGTACTCCAGCCTCACCCATCTCTCTTTGCTTCTCACTACCATGAGATGAATATATCTCCTCTGCCAGGTGTTCCCAGGAAGATAGACTGTACTACCATAAGACCAAAGCAACAGGACCACATATCCATGTACTGAAACCTCTGAATCAAAATCAACATTTTTCTTTATTAAGTTGATAACCTTATGTATTTGTCACAGTGATGGCAAGCTAGCTAAGCATACTAGCTACCCCCAAGATCTACAAACCTCTGCTGATGCCTCCTGACCCTTTACCTGTCAGTGCCTACCAGCCAAAGACTCACATTCCCTGGTCTACCATGACTCCATCCTCCAGAATATCAGAGGGACTCGCCACAGGTTTTCCAGTCACTCTCCTCCTGGCCCCAGCTACTCACTCTCTCCTCCCAGAGTGTGTCCTTGGAACTTGAATCACTCTCTACAAGCCTCTATTCAAATGGAATATGGTGAATAAAATCTCACATATGCCCTTCAGTGTCTCTCAGGCTTGCTCCTGTGTACCTCCAGCTTCGAAAAGTTCTCTCCAGAGTCACTTACACCACAGATTCAGCAAATGAAAAATAACTCCAAAGGCCCAATCCAGCACAGAACATAATAATTTAATGCATTCATGGGATGCAAGGTGACATTTCACTATATGCACATAATGCGTAACAATCAGATCAAGTGCCAGGTATATTCATTCACTTATCATTTCCTTGTGTTAGAAAGACTCAAAATCCTATCAATTTCTATAAAAGTATATCCAATTACTTGCCACCAATCATAATCATTCTATTGGGCTCCAGAACATTAGAAATTATTCCCCTGTCTTAGTTATTTTTTTTTGTTGCTGTGACTCAATATCCAATATTCACAAATTAGGGAGGAAAGATTTATTGTATCTTACATTTTCAGAAGGTCTCAACCCATTCATGGGTGGGTAGCTGGAAAATGGTGGAATCATATGGTGGGGAAGCAGCGAGAGCTATAGTTGGAGCCAAAGTCAGTGTTCTGTGAGACAGAGGTTCCCATGGCAGCATGGCAGAACTGGGAGGAAAGGTGGAACCAGCACCTGTCCCTCCAGGTGAAGTCCCAGGCACCCACCCGTTCCAGCCAGACCCCACCTCTCAAGACTACACAGTATCCAGAGGTACATGAGGCTTTTGGGGGACACTGGATGCAAACCATGGCATCTCCCATCCAGCTGAACCCCTAGACCAGTTAACCATTCTTTTTCCATCTCCCTTTTCCCTTATCTTTCCCAGATTCTGGAAGTTCTCCAATTTCATATTGTATGAAATCTACAAGTACCTATATAAGGAAAAAAATCATCTGTTACAAATTACTGTCAAAAGACTTAAAGTCAGGTTATTTTCTAATCTCTCTCTCTCTCTCTCTCTCTCTCTCTCTCTCTCTCTCTCTCTCTCTCTCTCTCTCCCATTCTCTCCATAAAAGCCCAGGAGTTTTATACTAAAACCAGGCTATGTATAAAAGAAGTGGGACTTGATCAAACTCCAATAGCTTTGAAATATACAGTCTAAGTAACTTTTTCAATCAAAAAAAAAAAAAAACAAAGATTCAACAGACTGGGAAAAATATTTGCTACCAACATCTCAGATAAGAAGCTTATAACTAAAGTATGCAAAGAGCTGAAGAAAAGTAAGCCTACCAAAATAAAGGACCCTATTGAAAAGTGGGCAAATGAAATGGAGACAGTTCACTCAGGAAGAAATGCAAAAGGCCGATAGATACATGAAAAGATGTTCAACATCTCTAGCCATAAGAGAAATGCAAATCAAAACAACGCTAAGGTACCATCTCATTCCAGAGAGAATGGCCTATATCAACAAATCAAATAGCAATCAATGCTGGCTAGGCTGTGAGGAGAAAGGAACCCTCCTGCACTGTTGGTGGGAGTGTAAATTCATTCGACCACTCTGGAA